>KQ992991.1:80956-123588 GCA_001598015.1 Dorcoceras hygrometricum
CAAGGGATACTCAACATAGCTCAAAGTCCGATCTAACTCCACCTCGTCAGTTCTCAACACATGCGAGGGATCTGGCTCATATTTCCTCAACATCGAAACATGAAACACATCATGTAAGGAGGACAAATCTGGTGGCAACAACAGTCGATAAGCCAAAGGACCAATCCTCTCTAAGATCTCATAAGGACCAACATAACGAGGAGCTAACTTTCCCTTGAGACCAAATCTCATAACACTGCGGAAAGGAGAAACCTTAAGGAAAACTAGATCACCAACCTCAAACTCTGAAGGCCTACGCCTCTTATTCGCATAACTGGCTTGGCAATCTTGAGCAGCTTTCATTCTCTGGTGAATCAAGTCCACTTGATCTCTCATCTGCTGCACAAACTCTGGGGAAGACAGCTGCTTCTCCCCCACTTCTTCCCAACACACCGACGATCTACACTTTCTGCCATACAAAGCTTCAAATGGTTCCATGCCAATCGTGACCTGATAGCTGTTATTGTAAGTGAATTCGACCAAAGACAATGAGTCTTGCCAGCTACCACTGAAATCCATCACAACAACTCTTAACATATCCTCTAAAATCTGGATAGTCCTCTCCGATTGGTCATCTGTTTGGGGGTGATACACTGTACTCATAGCCAATCTAGTTACCAAAGCTGTTTGCAAACTCTTCCAAAACCTGGAAGTAAATCAAGGATCACGATCTGAAACAATCGAAACTGGCACACCATGCAAACGCACCACAAAATCTATGTACAGCTCGCCATCTTATTCAAAGAATAGCTCATGTTGTAGGGAATGAAATGCGTAGACTTCGACAATCTGTCTACCACAACCCACACAGCATCACAACCTCTGCTGGAACGGGGCAAATGTGTGACAAAATCCATAGCTATGTGCTCCCAATTCCATTGGGGCACCTCTAAGCTATGCAACAAACCACCAGGTCTCATCCTCTCTGCCTTGACTTGCTTACAATTCAGACACCGGCCTACAAAATCAGCAACATCACTCTTCAAACCTTCCCACCAGTAATGCTGCTTCAAGGCATGATACATCTTTCTTGTACCAAGATGGACACTATACCTACTGCAGTGCGCTTCTCGCAAGATCTCTTCTCTCAAATCAATCAGATTTGGCATAACAAGCCTGCCACGAAACCTCAAACAACCATCAGAAGAAACAGAATACTCCTCAAGCTGACCAGCTCTCACCTTGCTGAGGGGGAAAAACCAGCAGTGGTTATAACGCACAACAATGTTCAACAGGATATGACAGGTAATCCAGCGGTTATTAATTTAACTAACTTGGATCAGCCGCATGATCAGTGTCCTACTAGTGCACCAGCTGCTGGAAATGAAGCGACAAAGAATCAAAATGCTGCTCAACCAGAAGTTGCACCAGCTGGGAGTACATATCAATCAATATCAACATCACCAGCTGGACAACCAGTCGCAAGTCCTCTTCAATTGGTATCAGAGCCTGCGATCTCAGTTATTGAACAGTTATCTTTCGTGCTTTACTATATCTTAATATGTCGATCTCTCACAACAAGATTCCTTTGTTTTCGAGGGAAGAGTATGATGATTGGAAGATTCGGATGAAAGCTCATCTAGCAGCTATGGATGATGACATGTGGTATGTCATCACAGAAGGACCATCACCGCGTTATCCAACGATAGTAGGCTAAACATCTCCATGGCGAACACCAGTGGAATCTTGGAGCACGAATCAACACCATAGAACTCCCACTTCTCACTCGAGTCAGGGCGAAATCTCACCACACCATGAAAACAGTCGACCGTAACCTTATAACTAAACAACACGTCCATCCCCAAGATGCAATCAAAATCTCTCATTTCCAAAACAATCAGATTGGACACCAAAACGTGCTCATCAAATCGAAGCACACAATCCAACACCACTTCACGGGACAACAGATTCACACCAGCAGGGGTAGACACGGAAAAAACATCACACAATGGGGAAGAACTCAACCCATACTCACAAACAAACAACTCAGAAATAAAAGAGTGTGATGCACCAGTGTCAAATAGAACTCTCGCAGGATAATCAAAGATAAAGCATGTACCTGCGATCATCATACCAGGCGCCTCCTCAGCCTTCTCTCTCGTCAAAGCGTTCGCCTGAGCCTGCTGCGGAATCTGGAACGGAGGTCTCGAAGGTGCTCCAAATCTAGAAGGCTCACGGGGTTGGAATCCAGATCGCTGGGTAGGGGCAGGAAACTGCGGTCTCTGAGAAGAACCACCAACTGATCCCTGCTGCGATGGAACTGAAGACTGACCCCTCAACAGAGGAAACACTCTCACAAAGTGTCCTGGCTGTCCACAGTTATGGCAGGACCCCTGAACTCCACGACATTGCGATGTCGGATGCCTTCCTCCGCACTGTCCACAAGACATGCCACTAGAACCGCTACCAGAACCATTGCCAGAACCAGAACTCTCAGAACCAGAGGAACTCTAACCCGCCTTCTTCTTGAACTGTTTCCCTTGAGGTCGAAACCTTTGGCGATTTGAGTGCTGCTGTTGCTGCGACCCCTGAGGAGAATAGAAAGATTGCGACGCATCCTGCTCAGGCTGATAGGTGCGTACAGTAGTCGGCTGAATCGGAGCCTCAACCTCCATCAAACTCTCCTCAATATCCACCACTCGGTTCACTGCATCAATATAGGTCGCAGGCGAACCAGACAAAACCATTCGGTACAGATCAGGCCTCAAGCCTTTCAGAAATTTGTTCCTCTTCTTCCTCTCCTGGTTGGCAACGTGTGGCACATAAACCAAAAGCACAGAAAACTGTCGAGCATACTTAGCCACTCGCATGCTACCCTGCCTCAAATTGTCAAAATCCCGCTCTCGACTGTTATATAAGGAATCCGGTGTATACTCCTGTCTGAACGCCTCACAGAAGCTCTCCTAGGTGATCACAGCCCCACTATCACGAAGGATACGAGAAGTACCTCTCCACCAGCACTGTGCATTGTCTCTCAGCTACAACGCCGCTAGCTTCAATCTTTTCTCGGGAGCGTACTCCAGAGTATCGAACAACTCCTCCATCTGAGCTAACCAAGCCTCAGCCATCGCGCCACCCTCTGCTGCAGAAAACATCGGAGGGTTCGTCCGCTGAAACCTAGCTAGGACCAACTCCATCTCTCCTATCTGCCTAGTAACATTCTCAACCTGATGAACATCATCATCACTACCTGCCCTAGACTCCTCCTCGGTACGTCTAGTCTCCCTACCTCTTCCTCTCCTCGGCGGTATCTACACAAGTCTAGAGGTAAGATCTCACAGCAGATAGATATATCACCTCGACAGATAAAAGATCACATAAGTCACAGAGCCAATCAAAATCAAATCAAAACTCTGTGCCTATACTCGAGTGTGATCAAAGAAAATCGAGCTTATCCCAGTTTAAGCTCTGATACCAAAAACTTCAGGCCCCGTGCTAATCACTCAAAGATAATAGCGCAATTAAGCACATAATCATGGAAGCGTAAAATCGGGCTTAAAAATTTTCGAAATATAACTGGGCCTGAACTTAAAACATCATTCAAAATATTCATAATCAAAATAAGAGTTAACTCAAACTCCAACAATTAGGTAATAATAATATTCAATTCAAAATACAGATCCCCTAATACAATAAAACATAGGGCATCCCCCGGTTCAATACATAACATAAATAGATTGGGACTCAAAAAAACGGGGATCGACCAGCTGAACCTCCACTCTGTCCAGCTTGGTTACCTGAAGATCCTGCAAATGGGTAACACAGACCCAAACAACACAAAGCAGGAAAACAAATACGAGGTCAAGCCTCAGTACGAAGAGCTATCAAAACAGCTAATCATGCAACATGCCATAATCGATGCTATGAAATGTATGAGGGCTATCAAGGATCGGATAGCTAGACCAGTGTATCAACTGGAAATCATCTCAGTCAAGCCTCTATACCACGCACAGCCAATCAGCCGATGTAAATCATCGGTCCGTGATCATCGGGGCCCGTACAGCCCATCTACAGCTCGGTGGTAGACACTCGAATCCGATAGTCACCACTCCGATGATAGCGTTGGACTTTTCGGGCATGACACATCTGTCGGCCAGTCACAACGTGGCTCTCAATCAGGTCATCAATCAATCTGTCAATCAGGCTCAATATGTATGCATGTATGCCAATCAATATTCAATTCAAAATGCATACTATTCAATTCAAATGCATACAATTCACAGTACATGAAACAAGACATATAATCAATCAATTCATCATGCTTGCCTCACGTAAACACATAACATAACCCGAATTATAGCCATGCTCAAAGTTGTTACGAACTGCTCAATTCGTACCTTCAATCAACTGAATTGTACCTCAACAGAATTTCAAAGGCACGGCAATACCAACAGTGCAAACCAGCTTTCACCTGATATCCTCAACCATGGCAGAAGCTGTCCAGAACCTCAAATCTGTAAAGGGAACTCAACAATCAACTCATGCCTAGTTCGAATCAGAACTTCTCAGTAGCAATTCCTACGGTCAAGAACCTAACTCCGGTTCTAATTCTAAACAAAGTACTAGCATCTAATACTAAGCTTAGAATGGTAGGAATTTTTTACCCAACATCTGGAACTAGAGGAAGAACTATCGGTTTCCACTGTACGAAGAAATCAGCAGCTTCGCGATCTTCTCCAAGGTCGTTACACAGCTTCAAATGGGTAACAATCGAAAGAGCAAGTCACAGAGATTCCAGCGCCACCAAAATCGCTCAAATCATCGGCGGAGAACGATGTCAATCGACGGGAATTAAGTCACGGTGACCAGTAGCTAACGAGGGTTTGAAGATAGGGATAAGAAATATCGGGTTCAGAATAATTCTAAGTGTCAATCAACCCCTCTATATATAACCCTCAAGTCCAACAGCTGCTGTTCGCAAAATAACCAGACGACGGGAACAGTAGATATCTGTCAACAGATACCAGTCGTTTCCCACAACAAAACCAGACGCAACAACCAGTCGTTGCATTCTCAAGGAACATCCAAAATGACACCGTTCCAACTAAACAAAACGACGCCGCAGCGCTCCACCAGCTGACAACAGATATCTCTTAAAACAACCCAGACGCAAGCGTAACCAACAAAACGACGTCGCATGGCCTACGTCATCCTATCTGTCAACAGATACCTCGCGACTGGATAAGCAATGCAACAAATTCCTCGCTACTGGTACCAGACGCACTACCCAAAACGCAGCGTTTCCACTTAACTAAACGACGTCGCTTCTCATCAGCGACTGGTTCTTCAAACCAAACACATGTCGCTTCCTCAATCACTCTCACAATTGCGCGCCTGCTGCCAGCAGCAACCATCACAAGCGCAACTACTGCCAGACGCAACACAAGACGTCACGCTCACGTCATCTCTACTGATTTCCAAAATTCACCAGACGTGAGCTACAGTACTATTGACCCACGTTGACTGTCGCTACAGGAGCTTGCTGCTGACAGACTTCGCCAAAATTCGCTACGTCTGCTTCTTATACTAGCGATGCGTCTGATTTCTAATACTTAGAGAAATTCGACGACTCAAAATCCCATAACTAATCCTACGAAACTGATTAATCAAAATTTGAATTTCTCAATCCTAACAGTAGTGCAAGAGCTTGGTTCCAGCTGGTTGTTCCAACCAGCTCGATAACAGCGCAGGCGATCTGGTTATTTAACTTGAGCTGCAATAGCTCAGTGTTCTTGAATACTTTTTGCACCGAGATACAGATTGAGTAATGAGTTAAAATCATGCGGAAATAACTCAAACTGTACTCTTAAATTCGAAAGCTTATTTAAGCATTTTTAAACACAGTTTGTAAATGTGCAGTGCATATGTATGAATGCAATAAAGCTGTAAAGAATACGATGATTTGTTTATGAAAGTTCGGAGCTCAATCTCCTACATCTCCCCTTCTTCCGCAACGGGAAGGATCTACTAGAAGACTTTGATTACAACGACCCTCGCTGCAACCCACTCCTATGACCCGCAGCAGCAAGAACTCCTAGCCACACCATTGCACACCATCTCGCAAGCTGCATGTGTCTAACTCACTTCTTTACTGCCTCAGTGAGAAAGACGACACTTCTTTACTGTCTCAGTGCGAAAGACTATACACACTTCTTTAACTTCTCAGTGCGAAAGACAACTAGACTTTTTTAACGTCTCTGTCCAATGACTACAATGGAATTCGTTTGATTTGATTCACTCAGCTAATCTAATCAGCCTTCTCAAAGTATATGTGAGTGAATTGTGTGTGAGATTTATAGTGTATGCTCAATCTCTCAAGAATTAAATCTCACACACACTGGAAAGTGCTCCTGTGCGAGCAGGTTTTTCATTGTCTATTGCACACCATCTCGCAAGCTGCATGTGTCTAACTCACTTCTTTACTGCCTCAGTGAGAAAGACGACACTTCTTTACTGTCTCAGTGCGAAAGACTATACACACTTCTTTAACTTCTCAGTGCGAAAGACAACTAGACTTTTTTAACGTCTCTGTCCAATGACTACAATGGAATTCGTTTGATTTGATTCACTCAGCTAATCTAATCAGCCTTCTCAAAGTATATGTGAGTGAATTGTGTGTGAGATTTATAGTGTATGCTCAATCTCTCAAGAATTAAATCTCACACACACTGGAAAGTGCTCCTGTGCGAGCAGGTTTTTCATTGTCTTCCCAGGTTCAGTGTTGTGCGTTTTTCTGATGTTTTACATTTTGGTTCGCACAACACTGTTTCGACTTCACTTTTCTCAGCTCTCTCTCTTCATTCCGCTGCTTGTGCTCAGTTTTATATCCTGGCATAGAGATTTGTCATTTGGACACAAAGTAGTAGACGTTGAAAGGTCTTCTGACACTATTGTACTTTGCGTCATTTGTCAATAAATGCATCGCGTGATTTTCTTCACTTTAATCACGTGAGCACTTGTTCTGAGAAGACAATACAAACAAGTCGATTTGAATACTAAACAGTGTTTGTCGTAAGCATTGTATTCAAATCTCCTTGCTCATAGATTTGATGGCATTTTCCATGCCATTTGAGCTGGTTTGACCTTAACCAGCTTGCCAGCTTGTTCATCAATTCTGTTCTGCACTGAGCTGGTCTTGTTCGAGCTAGTTTCTTCTTCAAGCCGTTCAAAGCTCTCTTCTTCTCCTCTCGTTTGCAACCGCTCTTGAGCTGATCTTCATCATCTTCAGAACTATGAGTTCTTCTATATAGCAGATTTCATGACTTTGCTAGATAGAGACCCTCCTTCTTGGATCAGCTCTTGATCACCTTATCCAGCTGGTTTGTCCTTATCCAGCTGGTTTGTCTTTCTAATATGCTCCCTATATCGAACAGATTCTTCAATTGAGCTGTCCTCCAAGCTGGTTTTCTTGGGTATACCAGCTTGGTTTTATGGAGACTGTCCAAGTGCCCCCCAGCATGCAGATTCTTCCTTGTCCTTGGGGGTCACCTTGAGCCAGTCTGTCTTCTCATTGGAACAGCTCTCATTCACTGCCCTTGTGCGCTGCACTTGATCTGAACTTGAGAAATTATGCGCTTAATCCACTTCACTTTAACTCTGATTGATTCTGCGCCTGAACTGATTTTCTCCTTTACCAATCTGGTTGACCAGCTTTAAGTCTTCTTCGACCTAGTAAAGACAGTGATGTTCCAGCTCGGGCGTCCCCTTACTGTACCAGCAAAGATATCTTCAACTCGACCAGCTTGGGCGTCCCCTCACTGTCCAGTTTGGATATCTCCCTGTTTCCTCAATCAAGGGCACTGCACATATCACGAAAGCCGTTAGTCAAATAGTAACAGATATTGTGTGAATCGAAACTTAGATTATGATCTGTAAAACAGATCCAACACATAATGTTGAGAAAATGATGAAAATGTTTTGAATGATGGGACTTGATTTTGGTTAACTATTACGAGATACGAGGTCGAGAGACGTCTCGGGAGCCATGTAAAATTATGAGATATGGGGTCAAAAGACGTCTTGGGAGCCATTTTAAACTACAAGGTATAGGGTCAGGAGACGTTCCGGGAGCCATACCAAACTTGACGTGTATGGAAATCAGATAAGCACTGGGGAGCCATACCAAACTGACGTGTATAGAAACCAGACAAGCATTGGGGAGCTATACCAAACTTAATACTATGGTTTTTATTATTTTGATCAAGCGACATGAGGTTGAGGAACCACAGTCGAGAAACGGAGTTCACCGGAAATTTTTTTATTGCCTATACATGAATTTTAAGGAAAATTATTTGAGATGATGTTTTTCTTATGCATTTAAAGTTTGAGAAAAATTATTTGAGTACAATTATTTTAATGCATGTGCATGTATATTTATTACTTTCTATCCTCCAATTTGTACTTGTTGAGCCCCTAGGCTCACTACGTTTGATTGGTGCAGATAATACGGAGGCTGAGATCGGGGGGCATGACCCTTGAGAGACCGACAGTCCAGCGAGGCACTCGACCCAATGACCTCGCGTTTTCGCAAATAGTTTGAAGGATTATTTTATTAATACTTGAGTTTGAAATAAATTACTTGGTGAAGAGATATTTTTTTGAGTTATGCTTTTTGAGATGAGTTGGTGAATTACATGATCGTTGGAAATTTTGAATCTTTCAAATATTATTTACAACATATATCAGTATGATTTGAATTTTTAGAAATTTTAAATGAACGTATTTCATTTAAAAGTTTACTAGGCTAATAATTTTACAAAAAAAATTATTTTCGCATTTATTTTATTAGAAAATACGAGTGAGGGCGTTTCAAGTTGGTATCAGAGCAAGGCCTTCGTATGGGTTGTGCCTACAGTTGACTGCAGGATAACTCAAGGAGTCGCGCCTCAAATTTTACTGCTTTAGATACTAGTTTCTTTTATTATTATTTGACGTTTATTACTTCGAGGTATTGATGTGTTTATATTATGAGGCTTGATATTTGTATAATTTTATTTTATCTAAGGCATGTCGAGATTAAGTAGTTAAATTTCGACGCACCCCCAGATGCCTCCAGACGCCAAGTGACTCCACCACCGCCACCACCACTGAGTTCCAGTGAGCAAGTTTTGGCGGGACTTGCTCGACTGCTTGGTTAGAATGCCGGCACTTCACAAGCAGGAAGAACGAAAATGCTGTATGAGAAGTTTCGGTAGATGGGGCCCCCTGAGTTCTCGGGCTCCACTGATCCATTCTTTGCTAAGGAATAGGTTAGATCCTTAGAGAATACCTTTCGCTACACGAGGCTGGAGGATGCTTCAAGGGTTAGTTGCGCCATATTCCAGCTGAAGGAGGATGCTGCTCTTTGGTGGGAAGGATCAGAAAAGACGATTGATATGGAAACCTTGGATTGGGTTGGATTTAAGAAGCTGTTCTACGACAAGTTCTTCACCCCTGACGTACAAGCCAAGATGAAGAAGGATTTCAGGAATCTCCGACAGGGAGACTTATCAGTTGCTGAATATTGCAAGAGATTTGACAAGGGTAGCAGGCTGTGTGACCTGCGATGCAGTTAGAGAGGCCTACGTGCTAGAATTGTGGTCGTCAGCATGCAGGAAAAAGCTTGCTTCGAGATGGAGTTTGCTACAAGTGCAAGAACCCGTACCATCTATCTTTTGAGTGCCCACAGCTGAGACAGCCTGTGACAGGGAGAGTTTACGTGATGCAGGCAGAGGAGGCCGATCCAGACACTACTCTGATCACAGATAGGGTTGTTCTTTTAGGAATAGCCAACAGAGCCTAAGTTGATTAAGAAGCGACACACTACTTCATTTCGGAGAAGTTTGTAAGTAGGATGGACATTGCTCAGGAGAGGTTGTCGGAGCAATTACTAGTGACGATCCCATCGGAAGATGAGTTACGTACAGCCAGCATCGTCAGGAACCTCTAGATGGTGTTGCAGGACTGTATAGTATTCACAGACTTGATCATTTTCCTGATGCCGGAGTTTGACATCATTCTCGGGATGGAATGGTTGTCTGGTTACCAGGCAATAATTGACTTCCAGGACAGGATAGTGCACCTTAGATCCCCTATAGAGGAGTCATTTGTTTTCACGGCAGCACGATGCACGAGGAATCCTCGACTCATATCGTTCTTACAGGTGATAAAACTCATTGAGAATGGATGCTCGTCATTCTTAGCCAGCATTACAGCGAATACCATGCCGGAGAGCCCATCGCTGTCATACGTGGATGTAGTGCGAGACTATGCAGACGTTTTCCCCGATGACATAATAGGAGTTCCACCGGAGTGAGAGTGAAATTTACTATTGAGCTACTGCCAGGAACTGTGCCGACCTCTAAGGCATCATATCTTCTTGCTCTTATAGAGATTAAAGAGTTGAAGGAGCAGATTCGAGAGCTGCTAGACAAGGGATTTATTCGCCCTAGTGTTTCTCCATGGGGCGTGCCTGTGCTTTTTGTGAAGAAGAATGATGGTAGTATGCGACTCTGCATCGATTACAGAGAGATAAATGCAGTGAGTATCTAGAATAAGTACCCATTGCCTCGAGTAGAGGATCTCTTTGATCATTTTTAGGGAGTTTTGATATTATCCAAGATAGATCTTCGTTCTGGCTACAATTAGCTGAAGGTGAGAGAATCGAATGTGCGTAAGACGGCGTTCAGGACTCCCTATGGCCACTATGAGTTCCTAGTGATGCATTTTGGATTAACTAATGTGCCAGCAGTCTTCATGGACCTCATGAACCGAGTGTTTCAGTCGTACTTGGATCAGTTTTTCATCGTTTTCATTGATGACATCCTCATCTATTCGAGGATCAGGGAGGAGCACGGTCAGCACCTACGAACATCTTTAGGAGTGCTGAGAGATAGGAAGCTGCATGCAAAGTTCAGAAAGTGCGAATTTTGGTTGGAGGGAGTGACGTGCCTCGGTCACATCATTTCTAGCCGAGGATTAGAAGTTGATCCTTCCAAGGTAGAGGTAGTTAAGGAGTGGTCAGTGCCAAAGAATGCCTCTGAAATCCACAGCTTCTTGGACTAGCAGGTTATTACCAAAAGTTTATCAAGGACATCTCCTCTATCGCAGTGCCTTTGACTGCGCTGACGAAGAAGAATAAAAAGTATGTATGGAGCCTGGAATGCCAGCGCATCTTTGACACTTTGAAGCAAGCTCTCATAATAGCGTCTGTCTTAGCTATGCCTTCAGGGCAAGGAGATTTCGTGATCCATACTCATGCATCTAAGCTAGGCCTAGGTGCAGTGCTGATGCAAGATAACATGGCATAGTTTATGCCTCTAGACAGCTGAAAGTGCATGAGAGGAACTACCCGGTGCATGATCTGGTGATAGCAGCGATAGTTTTTGCACTCAAGATTTGGAGTCACTATCGGTATGGAGAAAAGTGAAAAATCTTCACCAACCACAAGAGCCTGAAGTATTTATTCACGCAAATGGAGCTGAACATGAGGCAGAGGGGATGGTTAGAGCTGGTAAAAGATTATGACTGTGAGATCAGCTACCATCCAGGAAAAAGCCAATGTCGTAGCTGATGCGTTGATCAGAAAGAACGCAGTTGCAGCTCATCTGTCAATCACAGAGCCATTACAGCGGGAGATTCAGAGTTTTGGACTAGAGGTCTATACTAAAGGGAGAGCTCCTAAGCTGAATTAGATTACCATACAACCTACGCTGCTCGACCGTATTCGCGATAGTCAAGCTGGTGATGATAAGATACAGAAGTGGAAGGTGAGGGATGAGGAGGAAGGCAGTGGACTATACACCATGGACAACTGGATAGTAAGATTTAAAGGCCAATTGTGGGTTCCTTCAGGTGATGCATTGCGAGAGCTGATTATGACGGAGGCTCATGAGTCACCTTACTCAGTCCACCCAGGGATCATGAAGATGTACAAGGACCTACAACAGTTGTATTGGTGGTCGGGCATGATGCGTGACATCAACCGTTTTGTTTCCGAGTGTTTAACTTGCCAATAGGTCAAGGCTGAGCATCAGAGACCAGCTGGGTTACTGAAGCCACTCCTTATCCCTGAGTGGAAGTGGTAGAACATCTCAATGGATTTTATCGTGGGATTGCCGAGAACAGATAGATGCTTGAACTCTATTTGGGAGATTGTGTATCGACTCACAAAATAAGTGCATTTCCTACCGGTGAGGACCACATTCTCTATGACGCAGTATGCTGAATTGTACATCCGAGAGATTGTCAGACTGCATGGGAACCCAATATCTATTGTATCGGACAAAGATACTAGGTTCACATTAGCATTTTAGAGGAGTCTTCATGCTTCTCTTGGGACGAAGTTACAGTTCAGCACGGCATTTCACCCCCAGACAGATGGGCAGACAGAGAGAGTGAATCAGACTTTAGATGATTTGCTGCGTTCTTGTGCCATTGACTTTTAGGGAAGTTGGGAAACCAAGCTACCTCTAGTAGAGTTCACCTACAACAACAGCTTCCAGGCTTCCATCGGTATGGCACCTTATGAGGCACTCTACCGGAGGTGGTGCATATCACCCCTCCATTGGGATGAGGTAGGCGAGCGAGCGGAGTTAGGGCCTGAGATAGTTCAGAAAAAAACAGAGATATTGATGAGGATCAGAGAGAGGATGAGTGTTGGCGTAGCGGCGGATCCGGATCCCGCTACCGGGACGCAATGGAAGAATTTAAAAATTGGAGCCCGGGAACGGTCAATACACCTAGAAATAATCAAAACATTCATAGAATGTTCAGAAGGTACCTTGATGGCGTCTAGGCGCCTGGCTCCGACCAATTCCACGAGGGAATTGGCACTTCAACGGTTGAACGACTGGATGGACGCCTAATCCGGTCCACGACCAAAATCTCAACTCCTTCGCCGGTTTGCACTAGAAAACCGATGAAAATTTTACGAACGGAATCTCCTCGCCGAGATGGTCAGAACAAATTCCAACAAAGGCGGCAGGTGGCGGCGGCGACGAAGGAAGAAGGGAGAGGGGAGGAGTTTGCTGAATAGATTTTGGTGTTTTTCTTTCTCACTCTTGAAATTGTCTCCTCATTGCCATATTTATAGATTGAGGGCCACAGTTTGATTTGAACAAAATAGTGAACATTCGGTTCAACTCAAACAGTGAACGTTCGGTTCAAGTCGAAATGTAAACATTCGTTTCGACTCCCTCGATTTTGGTCTCATCATAATCCCGATCGATGATCAGATCTCACCGATGTGCTCAGTTCAGACCTCGACCGGAAATCTCCTCAAGCACACCTCTGAGAGCTTCTTAAATATTTGAGAGAACTAAAAGTGTAACGCCCCAAAATCCATAGGACCATATGTTTGAATCTTATTTATTTCAAGGGTCAAAATTACAATTTAAATGTTAGCATAAGCTATTTTATGAAAGCTGATTTTACTGATTTCAGAAGTAAGGCACAACGCAGCAGGTTCCAGCAGATGTCACTCCAAGCGCAATACACGAGCAGATTTTAGAAAATCTGTTGAAAATAATTTTTGGATAACGAAATGATTTATTTTTAAAAGGGTTTGGTATATTTGCAAATTTAAAATATTGAGAGGAAATTTTACTCAAATTCATAACTTTAGGTAAGGTGTGTCATGCTTGATGAATACACCTCACCTGCCACAAATCCCTCCCATACAAATACCTGTTTTGGAAGGAAAAGGTTCATTTAATTTACAGAAAGAAAACTCTTTTATGTTCTCTCAAATATTTCCAAAGAAGCTCCTTGTGTTTGCTTAAGAAGGAGGAACTCTGCCGGAATCAACTGCTTTTGTAAAAGCTCAGTTCTAAGGCAAGTAAAAGCTGATCCTTTGCTACACCATTTGAATCATATATTGATTCTTTTCTCATTTTATGGATCTTCTTGCCTGTATCTTTAAAGTTATGTATAAGTTCATGTTTACGTATGTTTAAGAAAAGAAAGATTGGGTTCAAAATTAAGTTTTCTGCTTCCAAAGTTTTCTTCCAGAATGTTTTAAGAAAATTAAGGTTGTTTAAAAGTATTGAGGAGATCATATTTGAGTCACGTATGTTCATGAATGTTCTTCTTTCTGGTGAATGGTAACATCTAAACTTGACTCTATGTAATCGGAGATGCTAGTCGAATCAGAAACTAAGTCTGGTTTAATAGGCAGAACTGGTATCGTAGATGTCGTTCGTGATGTTGCAGCACCAAGTTCTTATTCAGATTTTGTTTCCTAAGTTAGCGACTAAATTTCATATTTAAAATCAGAAGTTTTCATTTCAGCTGATGTTTTCGCTACACATCAGTTTTTGGTCAGATCTCACAGTATTAAATACTTCAATGCTGAGTCGTTTACGATTATTCATTGACATCTGAGTTGACCAACTTAGTTGTGTTGACATCTGAATTGACCAAGTTGCAGCTGTTTTACTCCTAAACATTATTCCGTTGGACACATCTGTTACTTTTCCAAACACTATTCCTGCGTTGACATCTGAGTTGACCAACGACATCTGTTTCAATGTTAGCAATGTAATCTTTATAGTCAGATCTGTTTCACGCTAATGGTAATGTTCCTTGTTGTCACACCTGCTCAATGATACGCTCCACCTGAGAAATCTGTTTTGCTTTCCAGTACAGTTTCTTTTAGAGAAATCTGTTTCTATTTCAGCGATCACTTTTCAGTCGTCAAATCTGATACTCAGTAAGTTTTAAAATTGGGAAGCGAGTTTTCAAAGAAGAGAACCCTGGTGATTTTCAAAGCTGATTTCAAAGAAGATTTCGAAAGAAAGGAGTTTAAAGGAATAAAAGTTTATTTTTAAGGATTTATGGCATAGATAACAGACGGTCATAACGGAAGGGTGAGCAGCTGGCCAGATGTCAGATGCCCTTTCATAAAGGAAGGGTGAGAAGGTGTCCAGATGTCGATTGCCCCTTCACAATGAGCTATATGCTAAAACTTATATCAGAAGTCATTTGATCAAGTGCACATTGGACCTAAGGAGAGCTTCTAAACCATAAATCACATAGTACAAGAAATTAAATGATGGGATCTGGTTTATTGTCCCCGCATCCAAGCTATGAAAGAAAGTTTCAAGAAAATTTACGAAAGAATGTTTATGTTTAAATGATGTTCCTTTAAACTCAGTTATGTAATTGTTTAGATGTCTGCATACGTTAAATGACTTTGTTATTACTCAGATTTTACTTGCTGAGCCCCTAGGCTGATTAGCTTTTAAAATGGTGCAGGTGAGACAGTAAGGGGACAAGCGGAAGGTGGAAGCTGAGACAGCTGGGTGGTGAAGTGTTTATCTATGGACAGTGTTTCCCGTGTCTTAGATGCTGTTGTCTTTTTATCATAGACATATGTATTAGATCAATTGCAACAATAGTAAATTCATATAGAATTTCAGATGTTGTAATATCGCATTTGCAGTATATATGAAATCTGTTTTCTGCAAAATTTCAGTACTTGGCGTCGAACGTGTGTATGTCAGATTTGAGTTTTTGTTTCGAAATTTTCTAAGTTATGAGAAATACAGCTTATAACAAATTTCTGTTTAGTCCTTATTTTATTTCCAAATTTTAATTCACCCAAATCAGTGACCCCGTGGGTTCGGGCGTCACAAAAAGTTTTCTTGCATCCAAATTGAATCCATAATTTCACGCTAAACCATTTTATACGTGGGAGCATGATTGGGTAGTAGGTGAAAACACTTGAGTAGGCATGGTTGCCGTGACAACTCTTTGTCCTTTTTAAAAGATTTGCTAAAAACCCCCTACTACTATTTTAATTTGGAATCTTGCTACATCAATTTAATAAAAACAGATCCCCCAACTGAAATCATTTTATTTTTAAAGGAAGTTCAGATCTGCACCATTTCGGGTTTGTGCTTGGGGCGAAATCCTTCCGGTCCCTTCTGGGCCGTTGCTTCTAAGCTGGAAGAAAAAGAAAGAAATCAGATTTGAACTGAAATCTGAATGCTCGACATCTCAAATCAGACCTTGGAATAGAAAGGCTAACAATTTGTGGTCCTATGGATTTTGGGGCGCTACACAACACCTTGCCTTTGAGTGTAATCTTTTGCGACCAGTCGCGCCTTGTAGGTCAGTACCTTACCATCAGGCCCAAATTTTCTCTTGTATATCCATTTACACCCAATAGGAACTATTCCTTCGGGAGGATTCACGAGAGTCCAGAGTTGGTTCGAATGCATTGAGTCAATCTCAGATTGCATTGCTTCAAGCCACAAATTAGAATCAGATCGAAAATTGCCTCCTTGAAGGTTCTTGGATCACATCCAACAGTTTGATCACTTTGATCATCTTCAATAAGGAAACCATATCTAACAGGAGCCCTAGGAACCCTTAGATCTCCTAGGTGTGTCCATATCAAGGATTGGCCCTTGAGGTGCGGGAGATTCACTTGGTACTTCAGTTGGTTCTCGAGCCTCTTCGAGTTCTACTATCTTGCCTTTTCTATCAAGTAGAAATTTCTTTTCCAGAAAGGTGGAATTTCTAGAAACAAACATTTTTGTTTCATTGGGATAGTAGAAACAGTATCCAATATAATTATTTGGATACCCAATGAAGTAGCATAAGATGGATCTGTTATCCAGCTTATCTCCCACTGTCTGCTTCACGTAAGCAGGACATCCCCAAATCCTCAAGTACGAGTACTTGGGTGGCTTGCCCATCCATATCTCATATGGAGTTTTATCCACTGCCTTTGTGTGGACATTGTTCAACAACATTGCCGTTGTTTCGAGCGCATAGCCCCAAAATGAGGTAGGAAGTTCAGTGAAGCTCATCATAGATCGAACCATGTCCATCAAGGTTCGATTACGATGCTCCGTTTCACCGTTGAGCTGTGGTGTGGTCGGAAGGATCCACTGTGAGAAAATCATATTCTCTTTAAGATAGTCTTTAAATTCGGCACTCAAGTATTTCCCACCTCGATTGGATCGCAGTGTTTTAATACTTTTTCCCAATTGATTTTCTTCTTCAGCCTTGAATTCTTTGAACTTCTCAAAGGATTCAGACATGTGCTTCATTAAGTACAAGTACACATACCTAGAGTGATCATCGGTAAAGGTGATGAAGTAGGTGTGACCGAAATTGCCTCCTTGAAGGTTCTTGGATCACATCCAACAGTTTGATCACTTTGATCATCTTCAAGGAGGAAACCATATCTAACAGGAGCCCGAGGAACCCTTTCAGATCTCCTAGGTGTGTCCATATCAAGGATTGGCCCTTGAGGTGCGGGAGATTCACTTGGTACTTCAGTTGGTTCTCGAGCCTCTTCGAGTTCTACTATCTTGCCTTTTCTATCAAGTAGAAATTTCTTTTCCAGAAAGGTGGAATTTCTAGAAACAAACATTTTTGTTTCATTGGGATAGTAGAAACAGTATCCAATATAATTATTTGGATACCCAATGAAGTAGCATAAGATGGATCTGTTATCCAGCTTATCTCCCACTGTCTGCTTCACGTAAGCAGGACATCCCCAAATCCTCAAGTACGAGTACTTGGGTGGCTTGCCCATCCATATCTCATATGGAGTTTTATCCACTGCCTTTGTGTGGACATTGTTCAACAACATTGCCGTTGTTTCGAGCGCATAGCCCCAAAATGAGGTAGGAAGTTCAGTGAAGCTCATCATAGATCGAACCATGTCCATCAAGGTTCGATTACGATGCTCCGTTTCACCGTTGAGCTGTGGTGTGGTCGGAAGGATCCACTGTGAGAAAATCATATTCTCTTTAAGATAGTCTTTAAATTCGGCACTCAAGTATTTCCCACCTCGATTGGATCGCAGTGTTTTAATACTTTTTCCCAATTGATTTTCTTCTTCAGCCTTGAATTCTTTGAACTTCTCAAAGGATTCAGACATGTGCTTCATTAAGTACAAGTACACATACCTAAAGTGATCATCGGTAAAGGTGATGAAGTAGGTGTGACCGGAATTAGTACCAATGCTAAGTGGGCCATACACATCAGTATGGATCAAATCCAACAGGCCTTGAGCACGTTCAGGCTTGCCCGTGAAGGGCAATTTTGTCATTTTTCACTTGAGAAAAGATTCACAAGTTGGTAAGAAGTTAATATCAGACATATTAAACATGTCGCTCCTAATCAACTTGTTCATCATATTTAAGGAAATATGACCTAGCCTAGCATGCCAAAGTTGTGCCGGGTTTAGACTATCATTTTTTCTTTTTATTGTTGTTGTATGTGTTTCCACATCACGAGTTGGAACTTCTCTCAATTTGTAAGGTGTATAGATCGTTTTCGCGTTCCTAAATTCCAATCAAACTTTCATTCTTGTAACTATTGCAAATCGAATTAGCAAAATGACAAGAATATCCATCACTATCAAGCATAGAAACATAAATAATGTTCTTTATTAATTCGGGAATGAATAAAACGTTTCTCAACAACAACTTAAAATTCGAAGAAGAAATAAATAAACATCTCCAATGGCTTCGGCCACAACCGTTGCTCCATTTCCAAGCCTCAAGTGGGTCTCACCCTCCCTAAAACGCGGACTTCTTGTCATTACCTGCAAGTCATTTCAGATATGAGATCCACATCCGGTATCAAGTACTGGATAAGTCGAGTTAAGAGATATATTTATTTCAATGTAGAACATACCTTTTGCAGTTCGTAACTGCTCGAGGTCATCCTTCATCCTCCAGTGTCTAGGCTTGTGGCAGTGGTGGCAAACATCCTCAGATTTGTTCAGCTTTGGAGCCCTTGTCTTGGGCTTCTTGGCGGGCTTCTCCTCCTTCGCAGGGGCAGAACGCTTCTTACCCTTGCGTTTGGGTCCCTTCTTCATAGAGGAAGAAGATCCCAAAAGGAGGACGGGCTTGTCCTTCTTTATGGTCCCCTCAAACACGACAAGCATGTTTACCACCTCTTCAAGGGTGGCCTCCAGCTTGTTCATGTTTAAGTTGACCACAAAAGGGGTCTAACGTAGCAGGGAGGGAGAGGAGAAGCAGATCCACAGACAGCTCATGTGGAAGCGTGATATCAAGACCCACTAACTTCTCAATGAGCCCAATCATACGGACCTCATGCTCGCGGACCGAAGTCCCCTCACGCATGCGGCTTGTCATGAGCTCCTTGACAGTAGTGAACCTCTTAGTCCGAGAGTTCTCCTCATACACCTCCTTGAGATGAAGGTGTATGTCAGCATCATACACCGTCTTCTCAAACCGTCGCTGCATTTCGTTGGACATAGATGCTATCATATAGCACCGTGCCATAAGCTCATCATCCCACCATTTTTCCAGCTTTGCCATCTCCTCAGGACTGGCACTGGCAGGGGATTCCTTCGGAGGTCTCTTCTCTAGCGTGTAGAGAAATTTTTCCGAAGCCAAGACAATCTTGAGATTTTGAAGCCAATCTTGGTAGTTTAAGCCAGTGAACTTGTTGCTATCCAGTATAGCAGCAAGTAGATTTTTGATCGAAGACATAGTAAAATCAGTTTATACTGAAAAGAAAAACAGACATGCATTACAGACTATTCATGAAAAACGCTAAGACATAAAACATGGTCATTTAGTTTTATGAATTACCCTCCCACTATTTTAACGATTTCACCACCCTCTAATGAAATCGAGAAAGCTAGTTTCCTTAGTGGGTACACAGAGTCCAATCAAGGAACCACGGTCCCGAATAATATCAGCCAACCATAATCCTCAAAAGATAGAGCCCAATTTCAACAGGTGCAACCTCCATGTATTTACCTCACGTCCGGTAAGGGCCCAATAATATGACGCCGATTACTATCATGTGTCATGATGACCCATCAATGTTGAGTTGTAATGGACGGTCGCCATAACGTCCCCAATAATATGAGCCTACATCATGGGAGTTTCATCCAACTCACAGCAAGTGTCAATGGCGTGTACAGCTTTCCGGCACACATAACTCTCCTAATAATATGAGCAGATAGCATCGACGTACAACCAATGTTGATGGAAGGTAGGAAATTTTAAACAATATTTAAATTCCCTTAGCTTCATGATCTTATCGAATAAAATTTTGTTTTATGATCAATTTAGAAGTCATGGACTAACATTCTCTAAGAGTGCTTCCAGGTAGTTGGAGGGGCTAAGGCCCACTTAAAAACCAACTTCCTTAGACAAATCAACGCCCTTCATGGAGACTAACCGGTACAAGACATTTTTATACCGATCTATAAAGGACTCTCTTAGATAACGTTTGGTAACATTTCCTCATAATTATAAATAAACTAAGTTCCTTCAATTTAATCATGAAACTTTTAATCTTGATATAAATTTTAAATCAAATTTAAAATGAGGGATTTTAATTTTGAAAGTTGGTCTCAATAATTTTAAATCAAATTTAAAAATTACGGATTCAACAGATATATATCACATATATAATTGGGATGATCGATAAGCGAGAGTTATGCGATCGGTGGTTGCCAAGCACGGATCTAGGTCCAATCCTATGTGATATGCAGTATGCAAATGCAATCCTATTACATAAGCTTCCAGCTTTACAAGTCTTCGGTCTTCATATCTTTGATCATCATCTCCACCATCTTTAAAATTATCCTCCCACTAAGTCTAATATTTACATTTAAATATCCATGACAAATAAGTATATATTTTAAAGGGGTGGGAACGGGCAATAAACCAGGCCCACTTTGATATTAATTCACCAATTTTACAACCATGAATTGTAAAACCTAGCATACACCTAACACATTGGGCATGGCTCTCGATCATCCCAAACATTATCTATTCAATTAATTCAATTAACTGGCATAAATAAAATAATCAAATCAAATTTGATTTTATCCAACAAAATCATATTTTAAATATAAAATCATATTATATATATATATATATATATATATATATCTTATTTTGTCATTTTAATTGCATCAATTTTGATATAAAAACAATTTTAGGTCAAATATCTCAAAATTTTTCAAAAAATAATTTTTGTCCAACAAAAAAGCCCAATAGCAGGTATCTGCCCAAAAACCCCTCGGGCCGCCCGAGACAGGCCCCGAAAAACCCCAGGGTTCAAATTTGGCCACCGCATCTCCGCCCCGGCACCGTCGCGCGGGCGGTGCCTCGTCGCCCGAACGCGTGCAGCATGCTGTGCGCGTCCCTGTGCGCGACGTGCCCGCAAAGCGGAGCGGCCACTTGCGCGACCAGCTCATGCAGGAGGGGCGACGGGCGCACGCACGAGCGTGCGGAACATGCACGCACCACCGTGCACGACGTGCGTACACGGGTACCGACCAGTGGGCGCAACACCCATCGGGGTGTGAGCACCGGGCGTGCGCGACAGGCGCGCAACGCCTGCCGCAGCGTGCGCGTGCGATGCGTGCAGCGCCCCGCGATACCCACCGCGATGTGTGCGCAACGTGTGCACGATGGCAGGCGGCGGCGCGAAATTTTTTTGTTTTTTGAAAAAACGAGATTCATGATGCAATTCAGGTAGAATGGTGTATTGACAGATTTGAGCCAAATCTCTGATACCACTGTTGGCGCAGCGGTGGATCCGGATCCCATTTCCGGGGAGCAGTGAAAATTGGAGCTCGGGAACGGTCAATACACCTATGCAATAATCAAAACATTCATAGAATGTTCAGAAGGTACCTTGATGGACGTCTAGGCGCCTGGCTCCGACCAATTCGACGAGGGAATTGGCACTTCAACGGTTGAACAATTGGATGGATGCTGGATCTGTTTTGACAGATCCTAATTAAGTTTTGAATTACACAAAACCTGTTGTTGTTACTCTAACAATTCTACTCTAAGTGCGCAGTTTTCAGGTCGAAGAATATGTTCAGCAGATGGTTCATAATGAATGTTCAGCAGTTGGTTTGATGCGTTCAAGGAATCAGCAGTTGAATTAGCGATGGAGACGTCCAGAGTTGATTCAGTTGTTTGTAATCAGGCGATGGCCAAAGTTGAACCAGCTGGAACATAATAAACCAGCAGATGATGAAGATCAGCTGCAAGCGCTAAAGAGCAAGTGAACCAGCTGGAACAGGAAAAGAGAAGCGCGCTGAAGATTAAGTTCCAGATGATGAAGATCAGCTGGAAGCGCAAGAAAGGAAGCAATTATAAGTACTGCTGATGAATCTATCAGCAGTCGTGTTTATAAGTACTGCTGACGAATCTGTTAGCAGTCGCAAGAAGAAGAAGAAGAAGAAGAAGATTTCGTTTATAAGTACTGTTGATGAATCTATCAACAGTCACTATTCAAGAAGAAGAAAGGGAAGCAATTATAAGTACTGCTGATGAATCTATCAGCAGTCGTGTTTATAAGTACTGCTGACGAATCTGTTAGCAGTCGCAAGAAGAAGAAGAAGAAGAAGATTTCGTTTATAAGTACTGTTGATGAATCTATCAACAGTCACTATTCAAGAAGAAGAAAGGGAAGCAATTATAAGTACTGCTGATGAATCTATCAGCAGTCGTGTTTATAAGTACTGCTGACGAATCTGTTAGCAGTCGCAAGAAGAAGAAGAAGAAGAAGATTTCGTTTATAAGTACTGTTGATGAATCTATCAACAGTCACTATTCAAGAAGAAGAAAGGGAAGCAATTATAAGTACTGCTGATGAATCTATCAGCAGTCGTGTTTATAAGTACTGCTGACGAATCTGTTAGCAGTCGCAAGAAGAAGAAGAAGAAGAAGATTTCGTTTATAAGTACTGTTGATGAATCTATCAACAGTCACTATTCAAGAAGAAGAAAGGGAAGCAATTATAAGTACTGCTGATGAATCTATCAGCAGTCGTGTTTATAAGTACTGCTGACGAATCTGTTAGCAGTCGCAAGAAGAAGAAGAAGAAGAAGATTTCGTTTATAAGTACTGTTGATGAATCTATCAACAGTCACTATTCAAGAAGAAGAAAGGGAAGCAATTATAAGTACTGCTGATGAATCTATCAGCAGTCGTGTTTATAAGTACTGCTGACGAATCTGTTAGCAGTCGCAAGAAGAAGAAGAAGAAGAAGATTTCGTTTATAAGTACTGTTGATGAATCTATCAACAGTCACTATTCAAGAAGAAGAAAGGGAAGCAATTATAAGTACTGCTGATGAATCTATCAGCAGTCGTGTTTATAAGTACTGCTGACGAATCTGTTAGCAGTCGCAAGAAGAAGAAGAAGAAGAAGATTTCGTTTATAAGTACTGTTGATGAATCTATCAACAGTCACTATTCAAGAAGAAGAAAGGGAAGCAATTATAAGTACTGCTGATGAATCTATCAGCAGTCGTGTTTATAAGTACTGCTGACGAATCTGTTAGCAGTCGCAAGAAGAAGAAGAAGAAGAAGATTTCGTTTATAAGTACTGTTGATGAATCTATCAACAGTCACTATTCAAGAAGAAGAAAGGGAAGCAATTATAAGTACTGCTGATGAATCTATCAGCAGTCGTGTTTATAAGTACTGCTGACGAATCTGTTAGCAGTCGCAAGAAGAAGAAGAAGAAGAAGATTTCGTTTATAAGTACTGTTGATGAATCTATCAACAGTCACTATTCAAGAAGAAGAAAGGGAAGCAATTATAAGTACTGCTGATGAATCTATCAGCAGTCGTGTTTATAAGTACTGCTGACGAATCTGTTAGCAGTCGCAAGAAGAAGAAGAAGAAGAAGATTTCGTTTATAAGTACTGTTGATGAATCTATCAACAGTCACTATTCAAGAAGAAGAAAGGGAAGCAATTATAAGTACTGCTGATGAATCTATCAGCAGTCGTGTTTATAAGTACTGCTGACGAATCTGTTAGCAGTCGCAAGAAGAAGAAGAAGAAGAAGATTTCGTTTATAAGTACTGTTGATGAATCTATCAACAGTCACTATTCAAGAAGAAGAAAGGGAAGCAATTATAAGTACTGCTGATGAATCTATCAGCAGTCGTGTTTATAAGTACTGCTGACGAATCTGTTAGCAGTCGCAAGAAGAAGAAGAAGAAGAAGATTTCGTTTATAAGTACTGTTGATGAATCTATCAACAGTCACTATTCAAGAAGAAGAAAGGGAAGCAATTATAAGTACTGCTGATGAATCTATCAGCAGTCGTGTTTATAAGTACTGCTGACGAATCTGTTAGCAGTCGCAAGAAGAAGAAGAAGAAGAAGATTTCGTTTATAAGTACTGTTGATGAATCTATCAACAGTCACTATTCAAGAAGAAGAAAGGGAAGCAATTATAAGTACTGCTGATGAATCTATCAGCAGTCGTGTTTATAAGTACTGCTGACGAATCTGTTAGCAGTCGCAAGAAGAAGAAGAAGAAGAAGATTTCGTTTATAAGTACTGTTGATGAATCTATCAACAGTCACTATTCAAGAAGAAGAAAGGGAAGCAATTATAAGTACTGCTGATGAATCTATCAGCAGTCGTGTTTATAAGTACTGCTGACGAATCTGTTAGCAGTCGCAAGAAGAAGAAGAAGAAGAAGATTTCGTTTATAAGTACTGTTGATGAATCTATCAACAGTCACTATTCAAGAAGAAGAAAGGGAAGCAATTATAAGTACTGCTGATGAATCTATCAGCAGTCGTGTTTATAAGTACTGCTGACGAATCTGTTAGCAGTCGCAAGAAGAAGAAGAAGAAGAAGATTTCGTTTATAAGTACTGTTGATGAATCTATCAACAGTCACTATTCAAGAAGAAGAAAGGGAAGCAATTATAAGTACTGCTGATGAATCTATCAGCAGTCGTGTTTATAAGTACTGCTGACGAATCTGTTAGCAGTCGCAAGAAGAAGAAGAAGAAGAAGATTTCGTTTATAAGTACTGTTGATGAATCTATCAACAGTCACTATTCAAGAAGAAGAAAGGGAAGCAATTATAAGTACTGCTGATGAATCTATCAGCAGTCGTGTTTATAAGTACTGCTGACGAATCTGTTAGCAGTCGCAAGAAGAAGAAGAAGAAGAAGATTTCGTTTATAAGTACTGTTGATGAATCTATCAACAGTCACTATTCAAGAAGAAGAAAGGGAAGCAATTATAAGTACTGCTGATGAATCTATCAGCAGTCGTGTTTATAAGTACTGCTGACGAATCTGTTAGCAGTCGCAAGAAGAAGAAGAAGAAGAAGATTTCGTTTATAAGTACTGTTGATGAATCTATCAACAGTCACTATTCAAGAAGAAGAAAGGGAAGCAATTATAAGTACTGCTGATGAATCTATCAGCAGTCGTGTTTATAAGTACTGCTGACGAATCTGTTAGCAGTCGCAAGAAGAAGAAGAAGAAGAAGATTTCGTTTATAAGTACTGTTGATGAATCTATCAACAGTCACTATTCAAGAAGAAGAAAGGGAAGCAATTATAAGTACTGCTGATGAATCTATCAGCAGTCGTGTTTATAAGTACTGCTGACGAATCTGTTAGCAGTCGCAAGAAGAAGAAGAAGAAGAAGATTTCGTTTATAAGTACTGTTGATGAATCTATCAACAGTCACTATTCAAGAAGAAGAAAGGGAAGCAATTATAAGTACTGCTGATGAATCTATCAGCAGTCGTGTTTATAAGTACTGCTGACGAATCTGTTAGCAGTCGCAAGAAGAAGAAGAAGAAGAAGATTTCGTTTATAAGTACTGTTGATGAATCTATCAACAGTCACTATTCAAGAAGAAGAAAGGGAAGCAATTATAAGTACTGCTGATGAATCTATCAGCAGTCGTGTTTATAAGTACTGCTGACGAATCTGTTAGCAGTCGCAAGAAGAAGAAGAAGAAGAAGATTTCGTTTATAAGTACTGTTGATGAATCTATCAACAGTCACTATTCAAGAAGAAGAAAGGGAAGCAATTATAAGTACTGCTGATGAATCTATCAGCAGTCGTGTTTATAAGTACTGCTGACGAATCTGTTAGCAGTCGCAAGAAGAAGAAGAAGAAGAAGATTTCGTTTATAAGTACTGTTGATGAATCTATCAACAGTCACTATTCAAGAAGAAGAAAGGGAAGCAATTATAAGTACTGCTGATGAATCTATCAGCAGTCGTGTTTATAAGTACTGCTGACGAATCTGTTAGCAGTCGCAAGAAGAAGAAGAAGAAGAAGATTTCGTTTATAAGTACTGTTGATGAATCTATCAACAGTCACTATTCAAGAAGAAGAAAGGGAAGCAATTATAAGTACTGCTGATGAATCTATCAGCAGTCGTGTTTATAAGTACTGCTGACGAATCTGTTAGCAGTCGCAAGAAGAAGAAGAAGAAGAAGATTTCGTTTATAAGTACTGTTGATGAATCTATCAACAGTCACTATTCAAGAAGAAGAAAGGGAAGCAATTATAAGTACTGCTGATGAATCTATCAGCAGTCGTGTTTATAAGTACTGCTGACGAATCTGTTAGCAGTCGCAAGAAGAAGAAGAAGAAGAAGATTTCGTTTATAAGTACTGTTGATGAATCTATCAACAGTCACTATTCAAGAAGAAGAAAGGGAAGCAATTATAAGTACTGCTGATGAATCTATCAGCAGTCGTGTTTATAAGTACTGCTGACGAATCTGTTAGCAGTCGCAAGAAGAAGAAGAAGAAGAAGATTTCGTTTATAAGTACTGTTGATGAATCTATCAACAGTCACTATTCAAGAAGAAGAAAGGGAAGCAATTATAAGTACTGCTGATGAATCTATCAGCAGTCGTGTTTATAAGTACTGCTGACGAATCTGTTAGCAGTCGCAAGAAGAAGAAGAAGAAGAAGATTTCGTTTATAAGTACTGTTGATGAATCTATCAACAGTCACTATTCAAGAAGAAGAAAGGGAAGCAATTATAAGTACTGCTGATGAATCTATCAGCAGTCGTGTTTATAAGTACTGCTGACGAATCTGTTAGCAGTCGCAAGAAGAAGAAGAAGAAGAAGATTTCGTTTATAAGTACTGTTGATGAATCTATCAACAGTCACTATTCAAGAAGAAGAAAGGGAAGCAATTATAAGTACTGCTGATGAATCTATCAGCAGTCGTGTTTATAAGTACTGCTGACGAATCTGTTAGCAGTCGCAAGAAGAAGAAGAAGAAGAAGATTTCGTTTATAAGTACTGTTGATGAATCTATCAACAGTCACTATTCAAGAAGAAGAAAGGGAAGCAATTATAAGTACTGCTGATGAATCTATCAGCAGTCGTGTTTATAAGTACTGCTGACGAATCTGTTAGCAGTCGCAAGAAGAAGAAGAAGAAGAAGATTTCGTTTATAAGTACTGTTGATGAATCTATCAACAGTCACTATTCAAGAAGAAGAAAGGGAAGCAATTATAAGTACTGCTGATGAATCTATCAGCAGTCGTGTTTATAAGTACTGCTGACGAATCTGTTAGCAGTCGCAAGAAGAAGAAGAAGAAGAAGATTTCGTTTATAAGTACTGTTGATGAATCTATCAACAGTCACTATTCAAGAAGAAGAAAGGGAAGCAATTATAAGTACTGCTGATGAATCTATCAGCAGTCGTGTTTATAAGTACTGCTGACGAATCTGTTAGCAGTCGCAAGAAGAAGAAGAAGAAGAAGATTTCGTTTATAAGTACTGTTGATGAATCTATCAACAGTCACTATTCAAGAAGAAGAAAGGGAAGCAATTATAAGTACTGCTGATGAATCTATCAGCAGTCGTGTTTATAAGTACTGCTGACGAATCTGTTAGCAGTCGCAAGAAGAAGAAGAAGAAGAAGATTTCGTTTATAAGTACTGTTGATGAATCTATCAACAGTCACTATTCAAGAAGAAGAAAGGGAAGCAATTATAAGTACTGCTGATGAATCTATCAGCAGTCGTGTTTATAAGTACTGCTGACGAATCTGTTAGCAGTCGCAAGAAGAAGAAGAAGAAGAAGATTTCGTTTATAAGTACTGTTGATGAATCTATCAACAGTCACTATTCAAGAAGAAGAAAGGGAAGCAATTATAAGTACTGCTGATGAATCTATCAGCAGTCGTGTTTATAAGTACTGCTGACGAATCTGTTAGCAGTCGCAAGAAGAAGAAGAAGAAGAAGATTTCGTTTATAAGTACTGTTGATGAATCTATCAACAGTCACTATTCAAGAAGAAGAAAGGGAAGCAATTATAAGTACTGCTGATGAATCTATCAGCAGTCGTGTTTATAAGTACTGCTGACGAATCTGTTAGCAGTCGCAAGAAGAAGAAGAAGAAGAAGATTTCGTTTATAAGTACTGTTGATGAATCTATCAACAGTCACTATTCAAGAAGAAGAAAGGGAAGCAATTATAAGTACTGCTGATGAATCTATCAGCAGTCGTGTTTATAAGTACTGCTGACGAATCTGTTAGCAGTCGCAAGAAGAAGAAGAAGAAGAAGATTTCGTTTATAAGTACTGTTGATGAATCTATCAACAGTCACTATTCAAGAAGAAGAAAGGGAAGCAATTATAAGTACTGCTGATGAATCTATCAGCAGTCGTGTTTATAAGTACTGCTGACGAATCTGTTAGCAGTCGCAAGAAGAAGAAGAAGAAGAAGATTTCGTTTATAAGTACTGTTGATGAATCTATCAACAGTCACTATTCAAGAAGAAGAAAGGGAAGCAATTATAAGTACTGCTGATGAATCTATCAGCAGTCGTGTTTATAAGTACTGCTGACGAATCTGTTAGCAGTCGCAAGAAGAAGAAGAAGAAGAAGATTTCGTTTATAAGTACTGTTGATGAATCTATCAACAGTCACTATTCAAGAAGAAGAAAGGGAAGCAATTATAAGTACTGCTGATGAATCTATCAGCAGTCGTGTTTATAAGTACTGCTGACGAATCTGTTAGCAGTCGCAAGAAGAAGAAGAAGAAGAAGATTTCGTTTATAAGTACTGTTGATGAATCTATCAACAGTCACTATTCAAGAAGAAGAAAGGGAAGCAATTATAAGTACTGCTGATGAATCTATCAGCAGTCGTGTTTATAAGTACTGCTGACGAATCTGTTAGCAGTCGCAAGAAGAAGAAGAAGAAGAAGATTTCGTTTATAAGTACTGTTGATGAATCTATCAACAGTCACTATTCAAGAAGAAGAAAGGGAAGCAATTATAAGTACTGCTGATGAATCTATCAGCAGTCGTGTTTATAAGTACTGCTGACGAATCTGTTAGCAGTCGCAAGAAGAAGAAGAAGAAGAAGATTTCGTTTATAAGTACTGTTGATGAATCTATCAACAGTCACTATTCAAGAAGAAGAAAGGGAAGCAATTATAAGTACTGCTGATGAATCTATCAGCAGTCGTGTTTATAAGTACTGCTGACGAATCTGTTAGCAGTCGCAAGAAGAAGAAGAAGAAGAAGATTTCGTTTATAAGTACTGTTGATGAATCTATCAACAGTCACTATTCAAGAAGAAGAAAGGGAAGCAATTATAAGTACTGCTGATGAATCTATCAGCAGTCGTGTTTATAAGTACTGCTGACGAATCTGTTAGCAGTCGCAAGAAGAAGAAGAAGAAGAAGATTTCGTTTATAAGTACTGTTGATGAATCTATCAACAGTCACTATTCAAGAAGAAGAAAGGGAAGCAATTATAAGTACTGCTGATGAATCTATCAGCAGTCGTGTTTATAAGTACTGCTGACGAATCTGTTAGCAGTCGCAAGAAGAAATGCCTAATCTGGTCCATGATCAGAATCTCAACTCCTTTGCCGGTTTGCACTAGAAAACCGACGAAAATTTTACGGACGGAATCTCCTCACCGAGATGGTCGGAGCAAATTCCGACGACGGCGGCAACGACGAAGGAAGAAGGGAGAGGGGAGAAGTTTGCTGAATAGCTTTTGGTGTTTTTCTTTCTCACTCTTAAAAGTGTCTCGTCATTGTCATATTTATAGATTGAGGGACAGAGTTTGATTTGAACAAAACAGTGAGCATTTGGTTCACCTCAAACTGTGAACATTCGGTTCAACTCAAACAGTGAACGTTCGGTTCAAGTCGAACTGTAAACATTCGTTTCGACTCCCTCGATTTTGGTCTCATCATAATCCCGATCGATGATCAGATCTCACCGATGTGCTTTGTTTACTGATCATTATGATTCAAAATCTAATTTTCGGACTACTAAATCTATATATGACATGTTTACTCTCATTAGCTAAATATGGAAGTCCTAGTCAAGTCGAACTGTAAACATTCGTTTCGACTCCCTCGATTTTGGTCTCATCATAATCCCGATCGATGATCAGATCTCACCGATGTGCTTTGTTTACTGATCATTATGATTCAAAATCTAATTTTCGGACTACTAAATCTATATATGACATGTTTACTCTCATTAGCTAAATATGGAAGTCCTAGTCCCTTAGCTACTTTTAGGAAGTCATACTCCCAACCTTCCTCCTACTATACTCAACACTTTGAGTACCATATCCGTACGAGAATTGGGAAACCAGTACTTTTGTGACCCTCAATGGTTCAGGGATACAACTAGCCGTGGGCTCACAACATTTGTGACTCCGAAAACACAATTTCAGACTTACCAATCGAATCATGGTAAAGCGTCTAGCAACATCGCCCCATGTTCCCCTAGGTATCACCTATAGCGCCTGCAAGAACCAGTCGGTCATGATTAGCATATAGTACGGTCCTTTCAACTCAAATATCCCGATCAGATCAATGACCATTGGTAAATCGAGAGTCGCTAGAGATCTAACAACCATGTATACATCTTGGAGATCAAATAGTGACATCGCATGTGTTATTAGGTAAACCCATTTACCTAAAACACATCTAATACTCTGGCCAGAGATTTGTCACACTATTATCTCCTCAAATAGCATAGGATATCCACGCACAAGGGCAAGTGGTGAATCCTCGACAACGAAGCATCGACTCCTACATGCATCGGGACCTCACCCAACCCCACCACCTGATGAGCCCAACTGAGTCGGTAAACGGGTCAAAGTGAGGCACCTATCATGTAGAATCTCAATGACGTTTCGAGTATTAAGGACTAATCTGTACAACCAAGACATCGGACTTAATCCACTCGACAAATGGTAACACTTGGAAATGTCGAACGAGGGTAGTTCGATAGATCACGAGGTCACTATCTATCTGCATGCTCAGAACATCACATTGTTCCCTACCAATGAAAATGGTACTTCGCATCGCAGATACTAGTCTCTAGCTCTGGCGGCCTTATCCTCATTTTGACGGCCCAATCGACTAGGAACATGTTCAGAATACACAGTGACTATTAGATGTGTTTCATGATAGCCGTCATACCCACTATCACATCTAACATACACTTTAGTGCATTCTAGGTCTTTACTCAACGCAATTGTTAATCATCATACAACACAATAAAAGTAAAGAATGCCATATAAGTAAATGCGAATATCATATATAAAGATTGTCATATACAAGAGTCTATAAACCTACACGCCACAAGTTGGCTAGTTGGGCATCTACTCTAACAATCTCCCACTTGCCCTAAAGCCAACTACTCATCAGACGTAGTCCCATTGTTTCGTGATGTTTTTCAAACAAGGGTCCTGGCAAGGGCTTCGTAAGTGGATCAAAAACGTTGTCTGCAGAGGCGACTCTCTCAACTGCTATGTCACCTCTAGCCACAATATCCCGGATTATGTGGTATTTCCTCAGTATGTGTTTGGATCTTTGGTGAGACCTAGGCTACTTTGCTTGCGCAACGGCACCCGTGTTGTCGTAGTACACCGGGACTGGACCAACTCCATTAGGAATGACGCCCAACTCTTGGACGAAATTCCTTATCCAAACGGCCTCCTTAGCAGCAGCTGATGCTGCAATGTACTCAGCCTCAGTGGTTGAATCCGCGGTGGTGTCTTGCTTGGAACTCTTCCAAGAGACAGCACCACCATTGAGCATGAATACAAATCCAGAGGTTGATTTCGAATCATCCACGTCACACTGGAAGATAGAATCAGTGTAGCCTTCCAGTTTCAGTTCACCATCCCCATAGACGCTGAACATATTCTTAGTCCTTCGTAAGTACTTGAGAATATCCTTCACGGCCTTCCAATGCAATTGGCCGGGGTTAGCCTGGTAGCGACTCGTGACACTCAGAGCATATGCGACATCCGGTCTAGTGGAGATCATGCCATACATAATACTACATATTGCCGAGGCATATGGCACACGTGTCATACTCTCTATCTCCTCATCAGTCTTTGGACACATAGACTTAGATAGAGTGACCCCGTGGCACATAGGTAGGTGTCCTCTCTTGGACTCTTCCATAGAAAACCTCTTAAGTATGGTATCGATGTAGGTTACTTGGGTGAGTCCGAGCATCCGTTTTGATCTATCCCGATAGATCTGTATTCCAAGAATATAGGATGCTTCACCCATGTCCTTCATCGAAAATCTACTAGACAACCAGACTTTAGTTGATTGCAGCATTCCTACATCATTCCCAATGAGTAGAATGTCATCAACATAAAGTACGAGGAACGTCACAGCGCTTTTAACTACCTTCTTGTAAACACATGGCTTCTCGGGATTCTTGATGAAACCAAATTCCTTAATTGTTTCATCGAATCTCAGGTTCCAACTCCTCGATGGGGTTGGCTTGGTAGCGGCTGGTGACACTCAGAGCATATGCGACATCCGGTCTAGTCGAGATCATACCATACATAATACTACCTATTGTCGAGGCATATGGCACACGTGTCATACTCTCTATCTCCTCATCAGTCTTCAGACACATAGACTTAGATAGAGTGACCCCGTGGCACATAGGTAGGTGTCCTCTCTTGGACTCTTCCATAGAGAACCGCTTAAGTATGCTATCGATGTAGGTCGCTTGGGTGAGTCCGAGAATTCTTTTTGATCTATCTCTATATATATATATTCCTAGAATGTAGGATGCTTCACCCATGTCCTTCATCGAGAATATACTAGACAACCATACTTTAGTTGACTGCAACATTCCTACATCATTCCCAATTAGTAGAATGTCATCAACATAAAGTATAAGGAATGTCACTGCATTCTTAATTACCTTCTTATACACACATGGCCCTTATTATACACGTGTGTTGCATGGTTCTTCGTTTGCGTTGTGTGAGCCATGTCATGAGCCAAGGTTGGTCCAGTAGGGCCGGCTGGTCGTGTGCATGTGTGGGTGGCGGCTAGGTCTAGGTTTTGCATGGGTGTGGACCGGTTCAATTGGACCGGTTGGTGGGTTCGATTGGACCGGGTCAGTTACTCGATGGTCGAGTCAAAATGTTTTAAGTTTGGTCCAACTTATTTTAATTCTGGACCGATTATTTTAATTTTAGAGTATAAGGTCCAATTTTAAGATTTTTGGTCAAATATTTTAAAGTCAAAGTTTTTAGTCAAACTTTTAATTAATTTGGACCTAATATTTTATTTTAAGGTTTTGAAGTCAAAATTGGGGTCTTTGAGATTTTATTTAGTCAAGATTGGTCAACGTGTTTTAATTACTCAATTTTTAAATATATAATTTTTAGTAAAGAATGGAGTATTTGAGAAATTTTAAAGGTTAATTTTAAAGCTTTGAGTCAAGTCTAGTATTAGGCTAAGCTCCAATTTTAAGTTAAGTTTCGATTCTTCTGGGCTTAGAGGTAGTGGGCCAGGCTCCTGAACCAGTCCTTGACCGGAGTAGGAAAATGTAGAAGTCCATGAATATATATTTAATTATATATGTAATATCTTATGTATGTTAATGTTTTAAAGGAAAGAATTAAATATATATTGACGGGCTAAGCTTTTAAATTGCATGATTTTAAGAAATGCACGCGTCATGAGAATTTATGAAACGTTAAAGGCATGTTCTTTTTTAAGAAAAACCCGAGGGATTGAAGTGACTTGTGGCAAATTTAATGATAGGAGCTAGTCGGGATACCGGGCCCGAGGATCCCCTGTTTTAATGTATTACTAGCCTATGGATCCATGTGATCACGACATGGTGAAGTGGCATAGAGGTGTGTGGTATCCCGAGGTAAGGTCGGGTGAACCGTACCGCCACGTACGTTGGTTCTTTCGATTGATCAATCATACGCCTGCTCACATTTCACTGATACGACTCATACGTTTTTATGTTACGTTACATCAAGCATTATTATGTATGCCATATGATTATGATATGTTATGATACATTATGATCCATGTTTTACGACCACCCATGCATTCATGTTTTAATGCTATTTTATTATGTGTATGTGCTTGCATGTGGTTTTATTATACGTACTATGCTATTTTAAAAGATAGAGCATGCTGGGCCTTTAGGCTCACTAGGTTTAAATGGTACAGGTGAGACTGCTGATGAGTTTATCCCTACTGGCGGTGAGGACCTCTGAGCGCCTACTGCAACTGTACCCCGTGGCCACTCTGACGTCTTTATTCATGTCATGATACATTTTCAGATTTTTTTTAGCATGTTCAGTTTTCGCAATTTTTACGTACTCTGATTTTTAAACAGCATTGGTGATTTCATGTTTTAAGATATTCATTTATTTATGTTTAAAGTAAGGTTGAGAAATCTTTAAAGGGAACGAGCCATCATTTTTAGTTTATTTATTCCGCACGTGATTTTAAAAAAAATTCTAGAGTCTGGTTCGTTTCAGTTGGTATCAGAGCGGTGGTTCTGGTGGGGTACTAGCCTGCTGCATTGAGCTCGGAAGTCGCACTACCAGTCTGTGTATTTTATAGTTTTATGATTCATGTTTATGTTCGCATGCTGCATGTTTTAATTCTATTTGATTTTGTCCTTATAATTTTAAGAGTTAGACGCTTAGTCATGCACTTAGATTTACGTGATAAGGTTTTGGTGTATCAGTATGCCTCCCAGAGCGACAGAAGTCACCAGGATGATGCTACGCCTACTTCTCCTCCTCCTCCCCCACCACCTCAGTTGACACCATATGAGAGGGCTAGTGTGGATATGCTAGCTGGGATCACCAGGCTTTTGGAACGTCAGTCGGAGCGACCCGGGAAGTCGCATGAGGAGGACGTTGCTGAGTGGTTCCGCAAGCAGGGACCTAAGTATTTTTCAGGGACCATTGATCCACTTGTTTCTGAGGAGTGGATCTGATCTTTGGAGACCATCTATGCTTATATGGGTCTCCTAGATGCTGACAAGGTCCGTTGTGCGATTTTTATGATGAAGGGCAATGCCGCTCTTTGGTGGGAGAGCGCGGTTGTTGGTCTGGTTCTGGAGAGCTTGACTTGGGAGAGATTCAAGACTGTCTTCTTTGAGAAGTATTTCACTGCTGATGCCCGGAGCCAGCTTATCAGGGAGTTTATGAGTCTTCGCCAGGGAGACAAGTCTGTTGCTGAGTACGTGAGGCAGTTCGAGCGGGGGTGTCACTTTGTGCCCTCGATCGCGACTGTGGAGAGCGAGAAGCTGCGGCAGTTTACTTATGGACTATGACAAAACATCCGCCACGATGTTGAAACGAACCATACTCTAGAAATATTTTTTAAATCATGTGCAGAATAACTAAACTAAAAAGTATGGTTCGTTCCCGTTAAACATTTTCTCAACATCATTTTATAACATGAATAAAACCAATACCTCAAAAACGTTAAATCATCAATGATGTTTAAAAATCAGAGTATGAAAATGTTGCGGAAACAGAACATGTAAATAAAATGTCTGAAAAGTGTATCATAACGTGAATAAAGACTTCATAGTGGTCATGGGGTACTGCTGCAACAGGCGCTCAGAGGTCCTCACCCCCAGTCGGGACAAAATCCACAGGGTCATCACCTGCACCATTTAAACCTAGTGAGCCTAGAGGCTCAACATGCTCTATCTTTTAAATAACAAAGTACATATAATAAAATCACATTCAAGCACATACGTGATATAAAATACGTTAAATCATGCATGCATGGATGGTCATAAAACATGGTTCGTAACATATCATAACGTATCATAATCATATAACATACATAAGGCATGACGTAACGTAACATAAAAACGTATGAGTCGTATCTGTGAAATGCGAGCGGGCGTGTGACTGATCAGTCGAAAGAACCAACGTACGTGGCGGTGCGGTTCACCCGATCTTATCTCGGTATCCCAAGCACCTCCTATGCCACTTCACCATTTCGTGATCACATGGATCCATAGTGTCACAACCCGCCACTTTTGGGTCGAGTCTTGTGGAGTTTGAAGCCTAGAGGTAGTATTTGATCCAACAAGACTAGCCCTCCTTATTAGCCCAAGTCCCTTGGGCCCAACTTGTATATAGCCTTCTAGATCCTTCCCCCTTTGTAGATATGTGTAGACTCTTCTAGATAAGTCTTGTATATACTTAGAAGAGTAGGAGGTTGTAGAGAATTCTAGAAATACCTAGCATCCACCGTTGGATCAAAATGATCTCCACCATCCATTAAGAAGGTGGATCACTATAAATAGGTGTAGGGACTTCATTTGTAATCATCAAGCAAGTATTCAAGCAATACAATCACTTTCCTTCCAACACTTTGTGCCTTTTCTTTCTTGCCAACACTTTTAGCTTATTCAATCACTTTTCGGGAGAGGCTGACTTAGCTACCACAAGGGGTGGAAAGAAGCTAAAGCCGCACAAGAGATTGTTAAGGGAACAAGTCCGTGACAAGTGGTATCAGATCACGGTCGTTATCAAAGATGGCAGGAAGCGTTGAGAAGGCCGTCGATGTAACGGAGGAACGCGGAAGGGACGCTCTAGTTAATACACCCAAGAAGAAGAGGGATCAGAGTCGTGCTCGTGACCCGGCTCCTTATTGGGAAGGCATTGTCGGGGAGATTGCTGCCAAAGTTGAGGCAAACGAACACACCATCGCTACATTGGAAAGCCACATGCTCGAGGAACTCAAGAGGGTGAAAGAGACCCAAGCCGACTCGGAAGATCGCATGGGGCTGTTGGAGGCCATGGTCCAAGATCTCAAAGCAAGCATCGAGGGGATGTGAGAAGATCTAGCATTATGCAAGCGGGCCGTAGCTAGTGGGGGCACTAGCCACTATGCGACTAATCCAAGGGTGGAATTCCCTAAGCCGGCAGGTTTCAAGGGCGTGCGGGACGCCAAGGAGGTCGATAACTTTTTATGGTGACTAGAGCAGCACTTCGAGGCGCTAAATATCGTTGAGGAGTCAACCAAGGTAAAGACCGCTGCCCTTTACCTTCTAGATAATGCAATGTTGTGGTGGCGTAGGGAACATACCGACATCGAACGAGGCGCTTGTCGTATTGATACTTGGGACGAGTTCAAGAAAGAACTCAAGCGCCAATTTTATCCCGACAACGTAGTGTATGAAGCTCGGAAGAAGTTGCGTAAATTGAGGCACCGAGATACCATTTCCGAGTATATAAAGGAGTTCACAATTCTTATGCTTCAAATCCCCAACTTGTCCGAGGAGGATCTTTTGTTCCATTTTACCGATGGGCTACAAGTATGGGCGAGACAAGAGCTCCAACGACGGGATGTAAAGTCGGTAGATGAAGCTATTGTAGTGGCCGAGAACCTTACCGAGTTCCAACTGCGGAACCAAGGAGACTCATTCAAAAAGGAGACGTGAACTCCGACAGGGGTGGGGGAGAGAAGCGGCACAACAATGACCGGAAAAATCGTAACCAACGAAAGCAACCATCTTCCAAGCAAGGAGACAAAGGAGCTACCCGCAAAAACTATGAGGAAAATAAGGCCGCATTCGTGCCGAAAGGAGGATGCTTTGTGTGCAAGGGGCCACACGCAATGAGCAACTGTCCCAAGCTTGGCTCACTATCAGCAATAGTGGAGCGACAAGAGATCGACGCCTGCAGCGATGTGGAGGGAGGTAAGATCGGTTCTCTCCAACTCCTTAATGCTCTTAACGCTAAACCGATGCCCACATCACCAAGCAAAGGGCTGATGTTTGTGGAGGCAATCATCAATGGGAAGCCCACCAAGGCGTTGGTGGACACCGGAGCAACCCACAACTTTGTAACCGAGGAGGAGGCCAAGAGGGTTGGCTTGCGATGGACAAGAGGGCAAGGGATGCTCAAGACCGTCAACTCCAAGGCACAACCACTCGCCGGTGTATCCCGAGGTGTGGACATTCGCCTAGGCACTTGGAAGGGCAAATTGGACTTCTCTGTGGCACCAAAGGATGACTTCAAAGTCGTTCTAGGCATGGACTTCTTACGCAAGGTAACCGCTATCCCCATGCCTTCTTTTAGTTCTGTTTGCATTTTGGAGAAGGGATCTCCATGCATGATGCCCACAATCGAGTCACCCGACGGGCAATGTGAGGTCAAGCCCTTGTCGGCAATGCAAATCACCAAGGGGGTGAAGAAGGGAGATCTATCCATATTGCAAGACGAAGTGCCGCACGATAAAGATGAGGACGTGCCACCCCTCATCAAAGAGGTCCTTGAGGAGAACAAGGACGTTATGCCCGCCGAATTACCCAACAAGCTTCCACCAAGGAGAGAGTTGGACCACCAGATCGAGTTGGAGCCAGGTGCCAAACCACCCGCCATGGCACCCTACCGTATGGCACCACCGGAGTTGGAGGAACTCCGCAAGCAACTTATGGAGCTGCTGGACACGGGGAAGATCCGGCCATCAAAATCACCTTACGGCGCACCGGTGCTCTTTCAAAAGAAACAGGATGGGTCCTTGAGGATGTGCGTGGACTACCGGGCATTAAACAAGGTAACCATCAAGAACCGCTATCCCGTTCCCTTGATCGCAGATTTGTTCGATAGACTTGGTGCAGCCAAAGTATATACCAAGATGGATTTGCAAAAGGGCTACTTCCAAGTCAGAATTGCCAAAGGAGACGAGCCGAAGACGACATGCATTACCCGGTATGGATAATATGAGTGGTTAGTCATGCCCTTTGGACTAACCAACGCTCCCGCAACCTTTTGCACTTTGATGAACAAAATATTCCAACCATACTTGGATCAGTTCGTGGTGGTCTACTTGGATGACATTGTGATTTATAGCAACTCAATGGAGGAACATGCCAACCACCTACGCACCATCTTCAAGGTATTGCGGGACAACGAGCTATATGTGAAGAAGTCCAAGTGCTCGTTTGCCAAGGAAGAGGTCCCCTTTCTTGGCCATATTATCGGCCATGGGAATCTTCACATGGACGAGTCCAAGGTGAAGGCTATCATGGAATGGGAGGCACCAAAAAAGGTAACCGAACTACGATCCTTCCTTGGATTGTTTAACTATTACGCAGGTTCATCCAAGGATACTCAGCCCGGGCAGCACCATTGACGGACCTACTCAAGAAAGGAAGAGCATGGGATTGGTCCGAGCAATGTAAGGAGGCCTTCAAGGACTTGAAAGCAGCAGTAAGTCAAGAGCCGGTCCTAGCCTTGCCCGATTTCACCAAGCCCTTTGAACTTCACACGGATGCATCGGACTTTGCTATTGGAGGTCCGAGCAATGTAAGGAGGCCTTCAAGGACTTGAAAGCAGCAGTAAGTCAAGAGCCGGTCCTAGCCTTGCCCGATTTCACCAAGCCCTTTGAACTTCACACGGATGCATCGGACTTTGCTATTGGAGGCGTTCTAATACAAGATGGGCATCCGATCGCATTTGAGAGCCGCAAGCTAAATGACACCGAGCAATGGTACACAGTGCAAGAAAAAGAGATGACCGCTGTTGTTCATTGCCTACGCGTTTGGAGACATTACTTGATCAGGTCACATTTCACCATCAAGACGGACAAAGTAGCAACAAGTTATTTCCAAACTCAGAAGAAGTTGTCACCCAAGCAAGCCCGATGGCAGGAATTCTTGGCGGAGTTCGACTACACATTGGAGTACAAGCCCGGAAAGGCCAATGTTGTAGCCGATGCATTGAGTCGGAAATCGGAGCTTGCAGCCTTGAGCCTAGCCAAAGGAGAAATAAAGGGACGCATCAAGGAGGGCTTGGAGCACGACCCGATGGCTAGGGAGTTGGTGAATATTTGCACAAGACTAAGCAATTTTGGGTAGAGGACGGTCTACTCTACACCAAAGGACGGCGCTTGTTTGTTCCCAAGTGGAACAATTTGAGACGGGACCTTATTCGTGAGTGCAACGACACCCGATGGGCGGGACATCCAGGACAAAGACGTACCTTGGCCTACTTGAGTCCTCGTACTTCTGGCCACAAATGCGGGACAGCGTGGAGCTTTATGTGAAGACTTGTCTTGTGTGCCAACAAGACAAGGTGGAGAACAAACAACCCGCGGGACTACTTGAGCCACTACCCATTCCGGACCGACCATGGGACTCCATTACCATGGACTTCATCAGTGCATTACCAAAATCGGAGGGTTCTGGATTCATAATGGTGGTAGTGGACCGATTCTCAAAGTACGGCAGAAGAGGCTGCTCGAGCATTCTTCAAAAATTCGGTGAAGTATTGGGGGCTACCTCGAAGCATTGTGAGTGATCGAGACCCCCGTTTTAGTTGTTCAAACTCCTAGGATCGCAGTTGTGTTTCTCGACAAGCTTCCACCCACAAACCGATGGGCAAACTGAACGGGTGAATGCCTTGCTCGAGTGTTACCTACGGCACTTTGTTAGTGCCAACCAGCGGGATTGGGCCAAGCTCTTGGATGTGGCACAATTTTCTTACAACCTGCAACAGAGCGAGGCTACGGGACACAGTCCGTTCGAGCTAGCAACGGGACAACAACCTTTGGCTCCACATGCCTTGGCAACGGGACTCGATGATGGTAGGAGCCCAGGGGCGACCAAGATGGCCAAATCATGGGAGGAGCAAGCGGACTTAGCACGATCCTGCTTGGAGAAGGCTCGCAAGAGGATGAATAAGTGGGCCGATGAGAAAAGGCATCCAAAAGATTACAGCATTGGGGACCAAGTTCTTGTGAAGCTACTTCCTCAACAATTCAAAGCATTACGAGGCTTACACAAGGGCTTGCTACGAAGGTATGAAGGACCCTTTCCCATTCTCGCTAAGGTAGGCAAGGTGTCTTATCGAATTGACCTACCTAGCACCTTGAAAATCCATCCGGTCTTCCACGTAAGTATGTTAAAGCCTTATCATGAGGACGTGGAGGACTCAACGAGGGCAATCGCATCGAGCACCACCTGTGGTGACCAAGTCTTATGACCAAGAATTGGATGAGGTGCTCGCAAGAAGAATTCAACGAAGGCGAGGCGTGCCGCCCCGTACTCAATACTTAAACCGATGAAGGGGCTACCCGAGTCCGAAGCAACATGGGAGTTTGAAGAATACTTGTGGCAGTTACGAAACATGCTTCACGAACACGAGTCGACGAGGGCGTCTCCGCCGATGAAGGGGCTACCCGAGTCCGAAGCAACATGGGAGTTTGAAGAATACTTGTGGCAGTTACGAAACATGCTTCACGAACACGAGTCGACGAGGGCGTCTCCGAATTAGGTGGGGGAGGATGTCACAACCCGCCACTTTTGGGCCGAGTCTTGTGGAGTTTGAAGCCTAGAGGTAGTATTTGATCCAACAAGACTAGCCCTCCTTATTAGCCCAAGTCCCTTGGGCCCAACTTGTTAGGATTGGCGGTGGTGGATCCGGATCCCACTTCCCAGGGCGCAGCGGAAGAACAAAAATTTTGCCCGGAAAGTGTTCAATACATTTAATACAAATCAACAAACCATTCATAGGGGGTTCTTTGATTGTTACCTTGTTGGCGTCTAGGCGCCTGGCTCCGACCAGTTTCACGAGGAAACCGGCACTTCAAACTGTAGGCGGCGGTAGATCCTCCAATCCGGTCCACGACCGGAATCGATCTTCCTCCGTCAATCCGCACTAGAAGATATGACGGATTTTACGTGGATGGAATCACCTCAGCACGACGATCGGAGCAAGTCTGATCAACGGGGCGGCGGCGCGTGGTGGCGCGACGGAGGCGCGTGGCCGTGAGGTTTGTGGAGAGGGGAGGGGCGGCCGACTTCAAGGAGTTGGAGACTAGGTTAAGTTGTGTGTTGTGTAATGATTAAGCCCTAACCAATTTAATTAATAAAGATGGTAGATGGGCTTGAACCGGCCCATTGGACTTGGGTCAGGCCCAAGTCCTATATGAACATTCGGTTCATTTAAACCACCATGGTTCCATCATAACTCCAATCAACGATCAGATCGGACCGATCGACTCAGTTTCCAAAACTGAACATTATGATGCGAAAAACAATTTTTCAGATACCTAGTCCAAAATGACAGTTTTTCCCCTCAACAGCGGGAAATCGCAATTTGACCCCTGTTGACTTTTAGGAAGTCGCACTCCCTAAAATCCTCTTCTTATGCTCAACACATTGAGCTCAGTTTCCGTGCGGGAATCATGAATCCGGTACTTGTGTGAACCCCAATGGTTCAGGGATACAGCTAGCCGTGGGCCCACAACCATTGTGGCTCCGGAATCACAATTCCGGACTTGCCCAACGGATCATGGTAAAGCGTCTAGCAACATCGCCCCATGATCCCCTAGGTATCACTGATAGTGCCTGCAAGAACCAGTCGGTCGTGGTTAGCGTACTGTACGGTCCTTTCAATCCATATATCCCGATCAGATCAACGACCATTGGTAAATCGAGAAACTGATAGTGAAGAACCAGTTGGTCGTGGTTAGCGTACAGTACGGTCCTTTCAACACATATATCCCGATCAGATCAACGACCATTGGTAAGGTAAAT
>KQ992991.1:148933-182243 GCA_001598015.1 Dorcoceras hygrometricum
ATGTCATCAGCTGTTGCCTATCAAACCATACCAATGATTCAACCAGCAACTACTAATTACACAGTTATCAAATTCTAATATTACAGCTACTGCAAGAAGAACTTTCATAGCATTTCTTGGAAATAAGTTCGAATCCTCAGTACATATAGAACTTCATAAACCTTCTGAAAAACATACTGGAAGCATCGTAAACCTCAAAACATCATTTTTGAACCCATCTTTACTTCCTTATCATGTCTAAATCATTTTAAACATGAACTTTAAATATATCCATAACATACAGGCAAGCAGATTCATTAAAACACAATATATGCTTCAAATGGTGTAGAAAAAGATCAGCTTTTACGTGCCTTAATTCAAGCTTTGCAACAACAGCAAATTCCCGCAGAGATCCTCCCTTTGAGCAACGCACGAACTTTTCTGAAATTTCTTTGAAGAATACTTTAAATCTTTTCTTTGCAAATGATGAAAGTCTTACTTTGAAAACAGGTTTTTATATGAAAGGGATTAGTGGCAAGCTACTTGAGAAATCAAGCATGACAGACCTTCAAAATTTAGTAAAATTCCCTTCACATCATTTTAATTTGTAAAACACCAAACCTTCTCTTAAAGAAAACATTTCACCTCCTTAAAACATTTTCCAATCTATTTAAAAATCAGCTCGTGCATCGCTCCTTGGAGTTACCTGCTGGAACCAGCTGCAGCGCTACTTACCTGCTGATATCAACAATTCAGCAGATACATGATATTTAAAATTGCCAAAATGGCCCATATAATTTATGTGATGCATAAATATGATCCTAAGGATTTTGGGCGTTACACATTGACCAAAATTTGACTTTAAAATTTGATAAAAATATTAGGCCCTTGAATAAAAGGATTTTGACTTTAAAATTTTGGCTTTAAAATATTCGGTCCAATACACTAAAATTGCCAAAAATCCCATATATCAAATAAATTCTTAAAATATGCTTAAAATTATCAAATAAAATCATCCACGAACTTTGGCAGCCCCTAAGACTCGAAATCTTAATTTTCACAAAAATTACCCGACGAGGCTCACTTCGAGCGACAAAACGGGTAAAAATCATTAAAAATCCATTTCTTAACCAAATCACTCATTTTTTTGACCCACATAACCATAACTCAATATAATAGTCACTGGAACAAATGATACGCAAAAACTATTCAGGCCGTGACCAATCCAACGCCCACAAACCCACTGCCCGTGCGCAGACTTCAACCAGGACATGTGCTAGCCATAAAATTCATACCTAATTCGTTACTCGACAAAATTGCTCCTCGTTTGGACCTACGTGACCCTAACTCAATGACCTATCTCCTGCAATAAACCTTCCCCACACATACAACATAGAGAGACTTATCCAACCCCAACAACTCTACTGTCGCGCACAGACGATAAGCCAGGACACAATCGCTTCCCGTTTGGACCTACGTGATCCTAACTTGATGGACTAACTACCTGGACCACCCTTGGATCAAACCCTAGCCTCATGAACCACCCATGACCGAAGCTTCACAAGAAAATAATCAAATACGTGTTAAAACGTGATGCATGCATGGATCTCAAACAACAAACATAGATTTAATCAATTCACATACAAATCATGCACATCCTTTTAAAAAAATAGTATAATATAATTTAAATGGTGAGAAAAGGAGAGATATTAAATGCCTTTGTTGGAGAAAAAGAAGATCTACGAGTTATCGACGTCTAGGACGCGAGATTGGGACAAGACCGACTTGAATCACCAAAAGCTTGAAAAATTTCGAACTTGAGAGACAGGGGAGTGGCTTGAGGTGGCTAGTAGAGTGGGGAGGAGTAGGGTTTTTGAATTTGGGGTGAAGGGGAGAATGAGTTGTGCCAAAAAGACCCCTACCAATGGTTTAATTAAGAAAATTAAGAGTTTTTTCCAATACTAACCCTCCTCCTAATTAAAATGTGTTTTAAAACTCCCAAATCAAGCCTCCAACTTAAATTTCGTAATGATAATTTCCCATATTTGCAAAACATAGAAAAACTCAATAAAATAGCCCGTATAGACGAAAAACGGGTTCCCCTAACAAATAATCATAAAAACCCCAATTTTTGGAAATTGCTGCTTTAAAATAATAAATTTGCTCTTAAAAATCTAAGGGCTTAAAAATCTCAAATAATTTTCATCTCTGTTGTCCCTAGTCTCGTCCACGCGTCCGGAAACTCAAATAGGCTAAAAACATGCATGCATATCATGAAACAATAAAATACATCATGAAATCACATAAAATAGCATATAATTTTCTAAAATCATTTTCCCCGAACAGTGCGTACCGGTCTGAGAGAGGCCGGAAGGACATGAGGGATGACTTCCAGAGGAAGCGGCAGCTATAGCAGCCCGTCAGGGGGCAGTCATCGCCGCAGCCAGCGAAGAGACCATTTCAGGGGCCTCTTATGGGACCAACTCCTCAGGGGTCACAGCAGCAGAGACCTCAGGGCCATCAGAGGCCGCAGCAACAGGGGGCCAGCGCCCCTAGACCTAGAGTGTACCCGATCTGCAAGGAGTGAAGTAAGCAGCATTCAGGGCCTTGCATGGCTGGATCTGGCAGGTGCTATCACTGTAGAGAGCCAGGGCATATTTCTAGGGATTGCCCTAGGAGGAGACAGACCACAGGTCGTGTTTTTGTGATGCAGGCAGAGGCTACAGATCCGGACACGACATTACTCACAATTATTCCGTTTTAGATTCCCGTGCTTTTTCATGTTGCTATTTGGGTGTTTTAGAATTGCATGCTAAGTAGAGAACTACTAGGAAATTCTATGCCTAAGTTGCTGAGTTGATATAAGTAAGAACTGTTAGATCTTCTAGGACTTGCCTTGAGAACTTAGACGGAAAGGAGTAGCGAACTTAGAAATGTCTTAGGCTTTTAAACTATTTATTGGGATTTAGTTTAACCGTAAACGCTTACCTGTGTGACGTTTCTGTTTCAAGCGAGATTCGTGTGCTAGGTGTCAATACCCTCACCTTGCTAGACTCAAGGGCTACCCACTCGTTTATTTTGAGTGCGTTCACACAGAGGATGTGTATTGTTCCGGAGAGCTTGGGAGTAGCTCTCGCCATGACGGTTCTGTCAGGAACGGAGTTGACGACGACCAGCGTCGTGCAGGGATTGACGATGATGTTTCAGTACCATGCGGTCAGAGCAGACTTAGTCATTTTTCCGATGTCAGGATATGACCTCATCCAAGGTATGGATTGGTTGACGGAGTTTGGAGCGGGTGATCGATTTCCAGCGGAGGTCAGTGACTATCAGGCCGCCAGGGCAGGAGGCCTTATTATTTGAGGCAGCAAGGAGACCGTGGAAGCCCAGATTCATATCGTTCCTACAGGCCAGGAAGCTAGTTGAGCTCGGATATCAGGCATTCTTGAATAGTGTTACCGCTTCAGGAGGTTCAACAGGACCTTCACTGTCTGATGTGGAGGTAGTCAGGGATTTTGCAGATGTATTCTCTGATGATGTTGTGGGAGTTCCATCGGAGCAAGAGGTGGAGTTTTCGATCGAGTTGATGCCAGGTACATTGCCTATCTCTAAGGAACAGTATCGTTTGGCTCCTATCATGATGAAGGAGCTGAAGGATCAGATTCAGAAGTTGCTCGACAAGGGTTTCATACGCCCTAGATTTTCTCCATGGGGCGCGTCAGTTCTATTTGTGAAGAAGAAGGATAACAGCATGAGAATTTGCATTGACTACCGGAAGCTGAACCGAGTCACAGTGAAGAACAAGTAACCACTTCCGAGGACAGAGGATTTATTTGATCAGTTGCAGGGAGCTTTGATTTTATCGAAGATTGATTTGAGGTCTGGCTACCATCAGTTGAGAGTTAGAGAGGAGGATGTGTCCAAGACTGTATTTCGGACACGTTAGGGGAATTATGAGTTCTTGGTGATGCCGTTTGGTCTGACGAATGCCCCAGTGATTTTCATGGATCTGATGAACAGGGTCTTCTGTTAGAGTAGATGCCCAACTAGCCAACTTGTGGCGTGTGGGTTTATAGACTCTTGTATATGACAATCTTTATATATGATATTCGCATTTATTTATGGCATTCTTTACTTTCATTGTGTTGTATGATGATTAACAATTGCGTTGAGTAAAGACCTAGAATGCACTATAGTGTATGTTAGATGTGATAGTGGGTATGAAAGCTATCATGAAACACATCTAATAGTCACTGTGTATTCTGAATTAGTTCCTAGTCGATTGGGCCGTCAAAATGAGGATAAGGCCGCCCGAGCTTGAGACTAGTATCTGCGATGCGAAGTACCATGTTTCATTGGTAGGGAACATTGTGATGTTCTGAGCATGCAGATAGATAGTGACCTGGTGATCTATCGAACTACCCTCGTTCGGACTTTCCAAGTGGTTACCATTTGTCGAGTGGATAAGTCCGAGGTCTTGGTTGTACTGATTAGTCCTCACGACTCGAAACGTCATTGAGACTCTACATGATAGGCGTCTCACTTTGACCCGTTTGCCGTACTCACATGGGGTCATTAGGCAGCGGGATTGGATGAGATCCCGATGCATGTAGGAGTCGATGCATCGTTGTCGAGGATTCACCGCTCGCAGACATGCGTGGATATCCTATGATATCTGAGGGGATAATAGTGTATAAATCTCTGGCCAGAGTACTAGAAGTGTTTTAGGTAAATGGTTTTACCTACTTACACTCGCGATGTCACTATTCGATCTCCAAGATGTATGCATAGCTATCGGATCTCTAACGACTCTCGATTTACCAATGGTCGTTGATCTGATCGGGATATATGGATTGAAAGAACCGTACTGTACGCTAACCACGACCAACTGGTTCTTGCAGGCACTATCAGTGATACCTAGGGGATCATGGGGCGATTTTGCTAGACACTCTTACCATGATCCGATGGGCAAGTCCGGAATTGTGATTCCGGAGCCACAATGGTTGTGGGCCCACGGCTAGCTGTATCCCTGAACCATTGAGGGTCACACAAGTACTGGATTAGATATTCCAGCATGGATACTGAGGTCAATGTGTTGAGCATAGGAAGAGGATTTTAGGGAGTGCGACTTCCTAAAAGTCAACAGGGGTCAAATCGTGATTTCCGCTGTTGAGGGGCAAAACGGTCATTTTGCACTGGGGTTCTGAAAAATGGTTTTTCAGATCATAGTATTCAATTTTGAAAATTGATTCGATCGGTCTGATCTGATCGGTGATCGGAGTTTTGATGAAGTCACGATGATAGGGATGAACCGAATGTTCATTCGTTGGACCCGGGCCCGTTGGGCCGGTCCAAGTCCATCACTAATCTACTTAAGGTAGACTAGGGATTCATAACTCATAACACTACAACTTGATTATAATTAACCCTAACCCTAGAGCTCCCACACGCCTCCCTCCTCTCCCAAATAGCCGCCTCCGCCGCCGCCGCCCCTCGCCGGAATTTGTTCCGGCCAACTTTTCGAGGAGAATCCGTCCGCTTCGATCTCGTCAGGCCTTCTAGTGCAGGCTGATGAAGGAGTCTCGCTTCCGATCATGGACCTGATTGACGAATCTACAACCGCCTACCGTGAAGCGCCGGTTTTCTTGTAATTCCGGTTGGAGCCAGGCGCAATTCGCCAGCAAGGTAACTGTCTAAACTCCCTATGAATGGTTCATAGTTTGCTTCATTATTGAATTATATTGAACGTTTCCCGGCCTAATTTTGTTCTTCCGCTGCCTCGCCGGGAGACGGGATCCGGATCCTCCACGGTTCCCCAACAGTGGTATCAGAGCTATGGCTCGGATCCTTCAACACAATTGTTGCCTAATTGTATTCAGATCTCAATATTTGAAATCGAAATCAAAATTTTTGGAATTGCAGCCGTCGGCCGCCGCCGTGCGCGGTGGCCCCTCATCCACGCGTGATAGCGCACGTGCGATAGTGCACGCGCGGCCGCGCGATGGTCGCGCCTCATGGCCGCGCGATGGCCTGCTGGCCGCGCAACTCACTGGACGAGAATCGGCCGCTGGCCTTGCGCACATATTGCGCAAACTATCGATCAACGTTGCTGCTGCCCCGCGCACTGGTTGCGCTACACGGTGGCCGACGGTGATGGCTGGACGCGCAACTGCATGCGCCAATTGTTGGCGCATCGCGCGATTGCGTTGCGCGAGTCGCGACAGCGCGCGGCCTTGTGCCACGCGCGATGTTGGCGGCGACCGCCGCCGTCCGGCGATCTTCTGACGGCGTTGCGACGACTGATTTCTTCTAGGTTAAGTTCGGGCCTGTCCCGGGCAGCCCATGAAGTTTTCGGGCCGATATTCGATATCGGGCCGATTTTGGTCGATTTTGAAAATTTTGAGATTTTGGGCCCGAAATTGTGTACAATTAAAATACAAAATGTCGAGTTTTAATGTAAAATGTGATTTTATAATGAAATATGATTTTGTTGATTAAAATTTGATTTATCGACAAATACGATTTTATATAAAATGCGATTTTATGATTAAAATATAATTTTGCGATAAATAATTTGATTATTTATATTTATGCAAATTAATTAGATTGATTGCATGATTGGGATGATCGAGAGTCGTGCCCAATGTGTTAGGTGTATGCGATAGGTTTTTATGATTTTGGTTTGTAAATATTATTGATTATCATTTTAAGTGGGCCTGTTTGTGGCTCGTTTCCACCCCTTGAAAAATGTATCCCTTATATGTCATGGTATATTTAAATTTAAATTACTAGATTTAGTGGGAGGACATCCGAAGACGGTGGACAATGACGATCAAAGATATTGAAGACCCAAGATCTGTAAAACCGGAAGCAAATGTAATAGGATTGCATTGCATATTGCATTATCACCTAGGATTGGACTCAGGTCCGTGATTGGCAACTTATATATGTGATATATAGTTAGTTGAATCCGCATGTTTTAAATATGATTTAAAATATATTGCATGAGACCAAATTTTCAAAAAAAAAATCCCTCGTTTTAAATATGATTTAAAACTTATATCAAGATAAAAGTTTATTCGATAAACTAAGTGAATTTAAATTTGTTTTAAATTATCCCTACCTTCCATCAACAATGGGTGTACGTCGATGCTACCCGTATACATGGCCTGGCTTATATTATTGAGGGGGTCATGTATACCGGAAAGCTGTCCACGCCATTGACAATTATTGTGAGTTCGGTTGGAACTCCCTTTAACGTTGGCTCATATTATCGGGGACGTTAAGGGGACCGTCCTTCACGACTCAACATTGATGGGTCATCTTGACACGTGATAGTAAACGGCGTCATATTATTGGATCCTTACTGGACGTGAGGTGAATACATGGAGGTTGCACCGGTTGCAATCGGAAACTACCTTTTGGGGGTCATGGATGGCTGATATTATTCGGCTCCATGATCGCTTGATTGGGCTCCGTGTACCCACTAAAGAAACTTGCTTTCTCGATTTCATTAGAGGGTGGTGAAATCGTTAAAATAGTGGGAGGGTAATTCATAAAATTTAACGACCTTGTTTTATGTCTTAGCGATTATTTTATATATAGTTAGTAATGATTGTCTGTTTTTCTTTTCAGTATAACTGCTTATATAAGGTCTTCGTTCAAAAAGCCACTCGCTGCTATACTGGATAGCAACAAGTTCACTGGTCTGAACTACCAAGACTGGCTCCGCAACCTCAACCTTGTGTTGGCTTCGGAGAAACTTCTTTATAGATAGAGAAGTGCCCTCCGAAGGAAGCCCCTGCCGATATCAGCCCTGAGGAGCTGGTTACGCTTAAAAAATGGTGGTACGATGAGGTTAAAGCTCGATGCTATGTGATGGCGTCGATGTCCAATGAAATACAACGGCGCTTTGAGAATACAAAGTATGCTGCTGACATACTTTTTCATCTCAAAAAACTGTACGGGAGAACTCTCGACATGAGAGGTTCACGGCTGTCAAGGAGCTTATGACGAGCCGCATGCGCGATGGGACTTTGGTCCGCGAGCATGGGGTTCGTATGATTGGGCTCGTTGAAAAGCTGTCGGGCCTCGATATCACACTTCCACACGAGCTGTCTGTGGATGTGCTTCTCCTCTCACTGCCTGCTGCATTCGACCCCTTTGTGGTCAACTTCAACATGAACAAGCTGGCAGCTACCCTTGAAGAGGTGGTTAACATGCTTGTAGTGTTCGAAGGAACCATAAAGAAGAACAAGCCCGTCCTACTTATGGGCTCTTCTTCCTCTGCGAAGAAGGGGCCCAGACGCAAGGGTAAAATGATGACAAGAAGCCGACGTCTTAGAGAGGGTGAGACCCACTTGAGGCTTGGCAATGGAGCAAGAGTTGCTGCAGTAGCTATAGGAGATGTTTATTTATTTATGTCTTCTGATTTTAAGTTGTTATTGAGAAACGTTTTGTTTGTTCCCGAATTAATAAAGAACATTATTTCTGTTTCTATGCTTGATAGTGATGGATATTCTTGTATGTTTGCTAATTTGATTTGAAATATTTACAAGAATGAATGTTTAATTGGAATTGGGGAATGCGAAAACGATTTATACACCTTAAAATTAAAAGACGTTCCAACTCGCGATGTCGAAGCACATACAACAACGATTAAACGGAAACACGATAACTTGAACCCAGCACAACTTTGGCACGCTAGGCTAGGTCATATTTCTCTAAGTAGGATGAACAAGTTAGTTAGGAGTGACATGTTTGATCTGTCAGACATTAACTCCCTACCGACTTGTGAGTCTTGTCTTAAGGGAAAGATGACTAAGCAACCCTTCAAGGGCAAGGGTGAGCGTGCTCAAGGCCTATTGGATTTGATTCATACTGATGTGTGCGGCCCATTTAGTATTGGTACTAAATACGGTCACACATACTTCATCACCTTTACCGACGATCACTCTAGGTATGGATACTTGTACTTAATGAAGCACAAGTCTGAATCCTTTGAAAGGTTCAAAGAATTCAAGGCTGAAGTAGAAAATCAACTAGGCAAAAGTATTAAAGCACTTAGATCTGATCGAGGTGGTGAATACTTAAGTGCTGAATTTCAAGACTATCTGAAAGAGAATGGGATTCTCGCACAGTGGACCCCTCCGGCCACACCACAGCTCAATGGTGTAGCGGAGCGTCGTAATCGGACCTTGTTGGACATGGTTCGATCTATGATGAGCTTCACTGAACTTCCTACCTCATTTTGGGGCTATGCGCTCGAAACAGCGGTAATGTTGTTGAACAATGTCCACACCAAGGTAGTGGATAAGACTCCATATGAGATATGGATGGGCAAACCACCCAAGTACTCATACATGAGGATTTGGGGATGTCCTGCTTACGTGAAGCAGACAGTAGGAGATAAGCTGGATACGAGATCCATCTTATGCTACTTCATTGGGTATCCAAAGAATTCCATTGGATACTACTTCTACTATCCCAGCGAAACGAAATTGTTTGTTTCTAGGAATGCCACCTTTATGGAAAGGGAATTTCTACTTGATAGAAAAGGCAAGATGGCAGAACTCGAAGAGGTTCGAAAACCAACTGAAGTACCAAGTGAATCTCCTGCACCTACAGAGCCAGTACCAGAAATGGTCGCACCTAGGAGATCCGAAAGGATTCCTAGGGCTCCTGAGAGATATGGTTTTCTCCTTGAAGGTGATCAAGGTGATCAAGTTGTTGGATCTGATCCAAGAACTTTCAAAGAGGCAATTTCCAATGCAGATTCTAATTTGTGGCTTGAAGCAATGCAGTCTGAGTTTGACTCAATGCATGCGAACCAAGTTTGGACTCTTGTTAACCCTCCCGAAGGAATTGTTCCTATTGGGTGTAAATGGGTATACAAGAGGAAACTTGGGCCTGATGGTAAGGTAATGACCTACAAGGCACGACTGGTCGCGAAAGGTTACACTCAAAGGCAAGGTGTTGACTATGATGAAACCTTTTCGCCAGTCGCAATGTTCAAGTCGATTAAAATCTTATTAGCCATAGCCGCATGGTACGACTATGAGATATGGCAAATGGATGTGAAAACTGTGTTCCTTAATGGAAACATTAAGGAAGAGATCTATATGACGCATCCTGAGGGTTTCACATCTGTTGGAAGCGAGCATAAGGAATGCAAGCTTCAGAGATCGATCTACGGTCTCAAACAAGCATCGCGAAGTTGGAACCTGAGATTCGATGAAACAATTAAGAAATTTGGTTTCATCAAGAATCCCGAGGAGCCATGTGTATATAAGAAGGTAGTTAAAAGCGCTGTGACATTCCTCGTACTTTATGTTGATGACATTCCACTCATTGGGAATGATGTAGGAATGTTGCAATCAACTAAAGTCTGGTTGTCTAGTAGATTTTCGATGAAGGACATGGGTGAAGCATCCTATATTCTTGGAATACAGTCTATCGGGATAGATCGAAACGGATACTCGGACTCACCCAAGCTACCTACATCAATACCATACTTAAGAGGTTCTCTATGGAAGAGTCCAAGAGAGGACACCTACCTATGTGCCACGGGGTCACTCTATCTAAGTCTATGTGTCCGAAGACTGATGAAGAGATAGAGATTATGACACGTGTGCCATATGCCTCGGCAATAGGTAGTATTATGTATGGCATGATCTCGACTAGACCGGATGTCGCATATGCTCTGAGTGTCACGAGCCGCTACCAGGCCAACCCCGGCCAATTACATTGGAAGGCTGTGAAGGATATTCTTAAGTACTTGTGAAGGACTAAGAATATGTTCATGGTCTATGGGGGTGGTGAACTGAAACTGGAAGGCTACACTGATTCTAGCTTCCAGTGTGACGTGGATGATTCGAAGTCAACCTCTGGATTTGTATTCATGCTCAATGGTGGTGCTGTCTCTTGGAAGAGTTCCAAGCAAGACACCATCGCGGATTCAACCACTGAGGCTGAGTACATCGCAGCATCAGCTGCTGCTAAGGAGGCGGTTTGGATAAGGAATTTCGTCCAAGAGTTGGGCGTCATTCCTAATGGAGTTGGTCCAGTCTCGGTGTACTGCGACAACACGGGTGCCGTTGCGCAAGCAAAGGAGCCTAGGTCTCACCAAAGATCCAAACATATACTGAGGAAATACCACATAATCCGGGATATTGTGGCTAGAGGTGACATAGCAGTTGAGAGAATCGCCTCTACGGACAACGTTGCTGATCCACTTACGAAACCCTTGCCAGGACCCTTGAAGCAAAGGAGCCTAGGTCTCACCAAAGATCCAAACATATACTGAGGAAATACCACATAATCCGGGATATTGTGGCTAGAGGTGACATAGCAGTTGAGAGAATCGCCTCTACGGACAACGTTGCTGATCCACTTACGAAACCCTTGCCAGGACCCTTTTTTGAAAAACATCGCGAAACAATGGGACTACGTCTGATGAGTAGTTGGCTTTAGGGCAAGTGGGAGATTGTTAGAGTAGATGCCCAACTAGCCAACTTGTGGCGTGTGGGTTTATAGACTCTTGTATATGACAATCTTTATATATGATATTCGCATTTATTTATGGCATTCTTTACTTTCATTGTGTTTTATGATGATTAACAATTGCGTTGAGTAAAGACCTAGAATGCACTATAGTGTATGTTAGATGTGATAGTGGGTATGACAGCTATCATGAAACACATCTAATAGTCACTGTGTATTCTGAATTAGTTCCTAGTCGATTGGGCCGTCAAAATGAGGATAAGGCCGCCCGAGCTTGAGACTAGTATCTGCGATGCGAAGTACCATGTTTCATTGGTAGGGAACATTGTGATGTTCTGAGCATGCAGATAGATAGTGACCTGGTGATCTATCTACCCTCGTTCGGACTTTCCAAGTGGTTACCATTTGTCAAGTGGATAAGTCCGAGGCCTTGGTTGTACTGATTAGTCCTCACGACTCGAAACGTCATTGAGACTCTACATGATAGGCGTCTCACTTTGACCCGTTTGCCGACTCACATGGGGTCATTAGGCGGCGGGATTGGGTGAGATCCCGATGCAAGTAGGAGTCGATGCATCGTTGTCGAGGATTCACCGTTCGCAGACATGCGTGGATTCCTATGCTATCTGAGGGGATAAAAGTGTATAAATCTCTGGCCAGAGTACTAGAAGTGTTTTAGGTAAATGGGTTTACCTAGTTACACTCACGATGTCACTATTCGATCTCCAAGATGTATGCGCTATCGGATCTCTAGCGACTCTCGATTTACCAATGGTCGTTGATCTGATCGGGATATATGGATTGAAAGTACCGTACTGTACGCTAACCACGACCAACTTATTCTTGCAGGCACTATCAGTGATACCTAGGGGATCATGGGGCGATGTTGCTAGACGCTCTTACCATGATCTGATAGGCAAGTCCGGAATTGTGATTCCGGAGCCACAATGGTTGTGGGCCCACGGCTAGCTGTATCCCTGAACCATTGAGGGTCACACAAGTACTGGATTCGAGATTCCCGCACGGATACTGAGCTCAATGTGTTGAGCATAGGAAGACTAATCTACTTAAGGTAGACTATTGCTTCATAACTCATAACACTACAACTTGATTACAATTAACCCTAACCCTAGAGCTCCCACACGCCTCCCTCCTCTCCCAAATCGCCGTCGCCGCCACCGCCGCCGCCGCCGCCGCCCCTCGCCGGAATTTGTTCCGGCCAACTTTTCGAGGAGAATCCATCCGCGTCGATCTCGTCAGGCCTTCTAGTGCAGGCTGATGAAGGAGTCTTGCTTCCGGTCGTGGACCTGATTGACGAATCTACAGCCGCCTACCGTGAAGCGCCGGTTTTCTTGTAATTCCGGTTGGAGCCAGGCGCAAGTCGCCAGCAAGGTAACTGTCTAAACGCCCTATGAATGGTTCATAGTTTGATTCATTATTGAATTGTATTGAACGTTTCCCGACCTAATTTTGTTCTTCCGCTGCCTCGCCGGGAGACGGGATCCGGATCCGCCACGGTTCCCCAACAAATGGTACTTAGACCAGTTCATCATTGTTTTCATCGACGACATTCTGGTCTATTCGAGGAGCTTAGAGGAGCATAGACAGCACTTGAAGACGGCTTTGTAGACATTGAGAGAGCACAAGTTGTATGCCAAGTTTAGCAAGTGCGAGTTTTGGCTTGAGCAGGTGGCGTTCTTGGGGCATATCGTGTCGAGAGGTGGGATTTCAGTCGACCCATCGAAGGTGGAGGTAGTGCAGAATTGGGGGATTCCAAGGAATGCAGCAGAGATTTGTAGTTTCTTGGGGTTAGCAGGATATTACCGCAAGTTTATCAAGGGCTTCTCTTCGATTTCAGTGCCCTTGACAGCCCTGACCAAGAAGAATACGAAGTATGTGTCGAGTCCTGACTGTCAGAGGAGCTTCGATCAGTTGAAGGAGGCCCTCACTTCAGTGCCAGTGTTAGCGATTCTGGTGGATCATGAGTAGTTTGTAGTGTACACAGATGCTTCCCTGAGAGGTCTGGGTGCAGTTCTGATACAGAGAGGCAAGGTTATCGCTTATGCCTCGAGGCAGTTGAAGAGCTATGAGCAGAACTATCCGACGCACGATCTGAGCTTGCAGAAGTAGTGTTCGCACTGAAAATTTAGAGACACTACTTGTACGGCGAGAAGTGTCAGATTTTCACCGACCACAAGAGCCCCAAGTACTTCTCCACCCAGAAGGAGCTGAACATGAGGCAGCGCAGATGGCTAGAATTGGTGAAGGACTATGATTGTGACATTAGCTACCATCCAAGTAAAGCTAATGTGGTAGCAGACGCTTTGAGCCGGAAGACTACAGTAGTGACATGTTTATCAGTCAAGAGGCTAACACAGGCTGAGATACAGAGGTTTGGGCTGAAGTTCTATTTAGGAGGTTTTGCATCGAGTTTGGCAGCGGTCGCAGTTCAGCAAACTCTTCGAGAGCGGATAAGAGACGGGAAGGCCTCTGATGAGCAGTTGTAGCAGTGGAGACAACGTGATGAGGCCAGAGGCCGAGGCCTGTACACAGTTGAGGATGGGATCGTACGTTTCAGGCGCATGTGGATTCCAAGCACTGGGCAGCTGAGAGCTGAGATCTTAGCAGAGGCGCATGCATCGACGTACTCCATTCACCCAGGGAGTACGAAGATGTACAGAGATTTGCAGACGCTGTATGGGTGGCCGGGGATGAAGAAGGATATTGGGAGATTTGTATCTGAGTGCTTGACCTGTCAGCAGGTCAAGGCAGAGCACCAGCGATCGGCAGGGTTATTGTAGCCACTCCCTTCCCGAGTGGAAGTGGGAGCATATTACGATGGATTTTGTGGTTGGGTTACCCTGGAGTCCCAGGGGATACACGACGATATGGGTGATTGTGGAAAGACTCACCAAGTCAGCGCATTTCTTACCACTGAAGACTACTTTCACCCTAACGCAGTACGTAGAGCTTTATATCAGAGAGGTTGTTAGGCTGCATGGCATACCAGTCTCTATTGTGTCTGACAGGGACACCAGATTTACATCTGCGTTTTGGAGGGGTTTACATGCCGCCTTGGCGACTAGGTTGTCGTTCAGCACGGCGTTACACCCACAGAAGGATGGTCAGTCGAAGAGAGTCATCCAGATTCTTGAGGATTTGCTGAGAGCCTGTGTGATAGATTTCCAGGGTACATGGGACTTGAGGTTGCCGCTGGTAGAGTTCACGTACAAGAACAGCTTTCAGGCATCGATTGGGATGGCTCCTTATGAGTCTCTGTACGGGAGGAGATGTCGATCTTCCGTGCACTGGGACGAGGTTGGAGAGAGAGTGTTGACTGGTCCGAAGTTAGTGCAACAGACAACGGACATAGTGACAAGGATTCGGGATCGGATGAGGACAACCCAGAGTCGTCAGAAGAGTTATGCCGATCAGAGACGACGAGATCTAGAGTTAGCTGTTGGGGATCACGTGTTTGTGAGGATATTGCCCATGAAGGGCGTGATCTTCTTTGGCCGATGGGGCAAGCTCAGCCCGAGGTTTATTGGGCCATTCGAGATTTTGGAGGGGGTTGGTACTCTGGCATATCGAGTAGCGTTACCACCCAGCCTGTCAGTTGTTCATAACGTGTTTCACGTCTCGATGCTACGGAAGTATGTTCCGAATTCGTCGCATGTGTTGGATTTTGAGCCTCTCCAGTTAGCGCTAGACTTGTCTCGATGAGCGACCAGTACAGAGTTTGGCTCTAGAGGAGCGCTGAAACGAACCAGACTCTAGAAATTTTTTTTAAACATATGCGGAATAGTAAACTAAAAGCATGGCTCGTTCCCTTGTAAACATTTACAAACCATTTTCTCAACAAAGCTCAAAATAAAATAAATAATTATTTTAAAACATAAAACCATCCATACTGTTTAAAAACCATTGAGTGAAAGCACTGAAAATGAACATGTTTAAAACCAACATACTAAAAATAATGTATCATCTCTAAGAATAACATCGCTGCGGTCACGAGGTACTGCTGCAACAGGCGCTCAGATGTCCTCACCGCCAGTCGGAGTAAACTCAGCAGGATCATCACCTGCACCATTTAAAACTAGTGAGCCTAGAGGCTCAGCATGCTCTATCTTGTATCATAACAAAGTACATACTAATAAAATTGCATGCAAGCACATACTTGATATAAAATAACGTTAAAACATTAATGCTTGCATGCTCTTAAAATATTGCTTCATACATTTCATATCATAATATAACATATAACATATATAAGGCATGACATAACATAACATGAAAAAGGTATTAGTCGTATCCTGAAGTGTGACCATAGTCGATTGATCAATCTATAAGCCAACGTACGCGGCTGTGTGGTTCACCCGACCTTACCTCGAGATCCCTATATGTCACACCTCTATGCTGTCACTTCACCATACCATGAACACATGGATCCGTATGCTCGTAATACATGAACAGAAGTTCAACGGACCCGATATCCCGCATCCCCTCATCATAAGTTGTCACAAATCATTCAAGTCCTCGGGTTTTGTCTTTTTGAAGAACATGCCTTTAACATTCCATAAACATTTATGATGCATGCATTTCGTAAAATTATGCAAGTTTAAGAGCTTAGCCCGTTAATGTATATTTAATCCTTTCTTTTAAAACATTTACGTACATAGCATACTACATATATAATTAAATATACATTTACGGGCTTCTACATTTTTCTACTTTGGTCAAGACTGGGTCAGGAGCCTGGTCCACTACATCTAGACTTAACATCGATCTTAACTTAGCCCATGACTTGAATGTTCACCTTTAAAATTTCCTAACACACCTTCAAATTTTGACTACCTTTTATTCAATTTTGACTAAAGAGTTCAAAAGCTAATTTGACTGATTCAAAATCAATTTTGACTTTAAAATCAATTTAAATCAATTTTTTTACTTTTAAAATGACAACTTAATCGATTTTGACTCAAATGGCCAATTTTTTTCCAAAAGATCGATTTTGACCAAATTAAAATCCAGAAATAAATTTTAACTCACTTAAAATTCCAAAGGTCCCAATTTTGACTTAAAATTAAAAAATAAACATAACTCTAATTATTTTAAAAGTTTGACTCTATTTTAAAATATTTGGCTATTTTCTTTAAAATCGGACCTTCGCCTTAAAATTAAAAATAACAGGTCCGTAATTAAAATAACTTGGACCGACTTTAAAAATTTGACTCGAGACTCGATGAATCGATCCGTTCCAACCAAACCAGCCAAACCGGTTCAATTAGACCGAACCAACTCATGACAAGCCCTAGACCGAAATTACACGCACACCCTCATGCAGCCGCGCGACCAGCAGCCACTCTTCCCGTTCGTTCTCCCTGCTCCGACCACCACTGGCCGGAGCCTCGCCGGCTGGACCACCCCGAGGTCACGGAGTTCCTAACCTGACCATCCTTGCCCCAACCATGGTCGCACGAGGGCGCACGAGCCATGGAAAGGAGACGCACCGCGCTGCACAGAAACACACAGTGCACGGTGTTCACTTCCACCCGATGGTTCGGCCACGATTTCTAAATTTTGGGCCACTCCTAAGCCACCATAGGATCCTCACTCGACATCCTAACAATGAGCCATGACCCCTGGACCTTTCACAAACCGAAACAACATGAGATAAAGTCGAGAAACATGAAGCGAATTTCGTGTCATGCATGAACTCAATCAAGGATGTGTAGATCTGAAATAATCACATAAAATTCATGCACCTTTTCATTAAAACAGATTAATATGGTTTAAATGGCTATAAAACGAAAAGATATCACATGCCTGGTTCGTAGGGAAGGTAGATCTGCGAGTTACCGACGCTGTAGACACGATATCGGGGCACCATCGGCTTTGGATCGCCAAACTTCACCAAGGAATGGAATTTTAGAAATTTTGAGTGTGAGGGGAATGGAGGGGACGGCTGATGTGATTTTGAGGCTAGGTTTTGTGATTAATTGGTGTTATGGAAAATAATATGTGACACAAATGACCCTTTTGGATTTAATTAAGAAAATGGGTGAAAATGACATGCTTGTCCCTCCAATTAATTGAAAAGATAATTAAAACTCATAACTTGGCTTTAAAGATCAAAGATTTTCGAAATAAAGGCCTCCTCATATTTTAAAACACCTTAAAACTCGATAAAGCAGCCCGTATAGGCGAAAAACGGGTTTACCCTCCAAAATTATTATAAAAACTCCAATTTTCAGAAATTGTTCCTTAAAATAAAATAATTTCATTATCAAAAATCTCATAACTTAAAAATCTCAAATTAGTTTCATTCCGGTCGACCCTAATCTCGTCCGCGCGCCCGTAACTCAAACAGGCTGAAAAACAAGACATGCACACCATGCAGCATCAAATCATAAATAAATCATAAAATATGGCATGTAATCATCTAAAATTATTCTCCCCCTAGTCATTCACTCATTTCTACGTAGTCATGAATTTCTAGGCGTTACAACTCTCTCCCCCTTATAGGAATTTCATCCCCGAAATTGAGTACGTACCAAATAACTCCGGGTAGCGCGTCCGCATATCGGTCTCAGTCTCCCAGGTAGCTTCATCCTCAGAGTGATTCTGCCACCGGACCTTGACCATCGAAATACTCCACACTCTCAGCCTGCGCTCCTCCCTAGCTAGAATCTGCACTGGTCGCTCCTCAAAAGATAAATCCGGTGCCAACTGGAGTGGCTCAAAATCCAACACATGAGACGGGTTCGGAACATACTTCCACAGCATCGAGATATGGAAGACATTATGAACTGCTGATAATATGGGTGGCAACGCAACTCGATAAGCCAGAGTACCAACCCTCTCCAGGATCTCGAACGGTCCAATAAACCTCGGGCTAAGCTTGTCTCTCCGGCCAAAGCGCATCACGCCCTTCATGGGCGATATCCTCACAAACACATGATCTCCCACAGCTAGCTCTAGATCTCGTCGTCTCTGATCGGCATAACTCTTCTGACGACTCTGGGCTGTCCTCATCCTATCCCGAATCCTTGTCACAATATCCGTTGTCTGCTGCACTAACTCCGGTCCAGTAAGCACTCTCTCACCAACCTCGTCCCAGTGCATGGGAGATCTGCATCTCCTCCCGTACAGCGCCTCATATCCCAATCGATGCCTAAAAGATGTTGTTGTACGTTAACTCTACCAGCGGCAATATCGAATCCCACGTACCCTAGAAATCAATCACACAAGTTCTCAGCAAATTCTCCAAAATCTGGATGACCCTCTCTGACTGTCCGTCTGTCTACGGATGAAATGCAGTGCTGAATGACAACCTAGTCCCCAAGGCGGCATGTAAGCTCCTCCAGAACGCAGACGTAAATCTGGTGTCTCTGTCCGACACTATTGAGACCGGTATGCCATGCAGTCTGACAATCTTTCTGATGTAGAGCTCTGTGTACTGCGTCAGGGTGAAAGTAGTCTTCATCGGTAAGAAATGCACCGACTTGGTGAGTCTGTCCACAATCACCCATATAGTCGTGTATCCTCTGGGACTCCTGGGAAATACAACCACGAAATCCATCGTAATATGCTCCCACTTCGACTCAGGAATAGGGAGTGGCTACAACAACCCTGTCGGTCGCTGATGCTCCTCCTTGACCTACTGACAGGTAAAGCACTCAGACACGAATCTCCCAATGTACTTCTTCATCCCTGGCCACCAGTACAATGTCTGTAAATCTCTGTACATCTTTGTACTCCCTGTGTGGATGGAGTACGTCGATGCATGAGCCTCAGATAAGATCTCGGTTCTCAATTGTCCAGTACTCGGCCTCTGAAACGGACTATCCCATCCTCCACGATGTACAGACCTCGTCCTCTGTCCTCATCACGCTGCATCCACTGCTGTAAATGCTCATCGAAGGCCTGCCCCTCTCAGATCCGCTCTCGAAGAGTAGGCTGGATGCCAAACTCGACACACAGCCTCCTGAATAGAACTCCAGACCAAATCTCTGAATCTCAGCCTGCAGTGGCCTCTCAACTGACAAACACGCACTACTGCAGTCTTCCGACTAAAAGCGTCTGCCACTACATTAGCCTTACCCGGATGGTAGCTAATGTCACAGTCATAGTCCTTTACCAACTCTAACCATCTGCGCTGCCTCATGTTCAGCTCCTTCTGGGTGAAGAAGTACTTGAGGCTCTTGTGGTCGGTGAATATCTGACACTTTTCGCCATACAAATAGTGTCTCCAAATCTTCAGCACAAACACCACTACTGGAAGCTCCAAATCATACGTCGGATAGTTCTGCTCATAACTCTTCAGGTGCCACGACGCATATGCAATAACCTTACACCCTGCATCAGAAACTGCACCCAAACCTCTCAGGGAAGGATCCGTGTACACTACAAACTCCTCATGATCCACTGGCATCGCTAACACTGGTGCTGAAGTGAGAGCCTCCTTCAGCACCTTCGATGGGTCCACAGAAATCCCATCTCTCGATACAATATGCCCTAAGAAAGCCACCTGCTCTAACAAAAACTCGCACTTGCTGAATTTGGCATACAATCTATGCTCCCTCAAAGTCTGCAAATCCGTCTGCAAGTGCTGCCCATGCTCCTCCAAGATCCTCGAATAGACCAGAATATCGTCGATGAAAACTATGATGAACTGGTCTAGATACTGCCTGAATACCCTGTTCATCAGATCCATGAAAATCGCTAGGGCGTTCGTCAGGCCAAACGGCATCACCAAGAACTCGTAGTGGCCGTAGCGTGTCCTAAAAGCAGTCTTGGACACGTCCTCCTCTCTAACTCTCAGTTGATGATAGCCAGATCTCAGATCAATCTTCACTGTGACTCTGTTCAGCTCCCGATAATCCATGCACAATCTCATGCTACCATCCTTCTTCTTCACAAACAGCACTGGCGCGCCCCATGGAGAAAAAGCTAGGGCGAATGAACCCCTTATCGAGTAACTCCTGAATCAGGTCCTTAAGCTCCTTCATCTCGGTAGGAGCTAATCGATAGGGTGCCTTAGAGATAGGCACTGTCTCTGACATCAGCTCAATATAAAACTCCACCTCTCGCTCTGGTGGAACTCCCACTACATCATCAGGGAAGACATCTGCAAAATCCCTGACTACCTCCACATCAGATAGTGAAGGGCCCGCTGAATTTCCAGAAGCGGTAACGCTGGCCAAGAATGCCTGACATCCGTGCTCAACTATCTTCCTGGCCTGAAGGAAAGATATAAATCTGGGCTTCCGCGGCCTCCTAGCTGCCTCAAATAAGAAAGCCTCCTGCCCTGGTGGTCTGATAGACACTTTCCTCCGCTGAAACTCTATCACTGCTCCAAACTCTGTCAGCCAATCCATTCCTAGGATGAGGTCGAATCTTGACATCGGCAAAACGACCAAATCTGCTCTTACCGCGTGATCCTGAAACGTCATCGTCAAACCCTGCACGACGCTGGTTGTCGTCAGCTCCTCTCCTGACGGAACCGTCACGGTGAGAACTACCCCCATTCTCTCCAGAACAATACACATCCTCTGTGTGAATGCACTCAAAATAAACAAGTGGGTCACCACTAAGTCTAGCAAAGCAAGTATAGTGACGCCAAGCACACGAATCTCGCCTGAAACAGAAACGTCACACAGGTACGTGTTTACGATCATACTGAATACCAAAAAGTAGTTTAGATGCCTAAAACATTTCTAAGTTCGCTATCCCTATCCGTCAAAGTTCTCCAGGAAAGTCCTAGAAGTCCTACAGTTCTCACTTACGTTTACCTAGAAACTTAGGCAACAAGTTTCCTAGCAGTGCTTCACCTAGCATGAAATTCTAAAACACCCATATAGCAACATAATAGGTACGGAAATCTAAAGCAGAATACATGTGAGCAATGTCGTGTCCGGATCTGCAGCCTCTGCCTGCATCATGAAAACACGACCAGTAGACTGCACCTTCTTTGGGAAATTCATATCGATATGCCCAGGCTCCTTGGAGTGGAAACATCGGCCTGAACCCGCCATGCACAACCCTGTATGACTCTTCTGGCACGTCGGACACGTCGGTGTCCCTACAGGTCTAGGGGCAGTAGTCCCCTGCTGCTGAGGTCTCTGCTGACCCTGCGGCCTCTACTGGCCCTGAGGTCTTTGCTGCTGCTGTCACTGAGGAGATGGGCCCTTAGAAGGCCCCTGAAAAGGTATCTTCGCTGGTGGCTGCGAAGACTGGCCCCTGACAGGCTGCTACATCTGACGCTTGTTGGGGTTGTCGATCCGGATCCGCACCCCGGCAGGCAGCGGAAGAACAAAATTTTTACCGGGATGCGATCAATACGAGTAATCAAAACAGATCTACGTATCAACATACATAGGGTGTTTAGCAAGTCACCTATCTGGCACTTGTGCCTGGCTCCAACCGGTGTTTCAAGAACCCGGCGCTTCTCGGTTGATTGCGGTAGATTCGTCAATCCGGTCCACGACCAGACTCGAGGCTCCTTCGTCAGACTGCACTAGAAGTCCTGACGAGATCAGCACGATCGGATCCTCCACGAAAAACTAGGCCGGAACGAATGCAACATTCCTACATCATTCCCAATGAGTAGAATGTCATCAACATAAAGTACGAGGAATGTCACAGCGCTTTTAACTACCTTTTTATAGACACTGGCTCCTCGGGATTCTTGATGAAACCAAATTCCTTAATTGTTTCATCGAATCTCAGGTTCCAACTTCGTGATGCTTGTTTGAGACCGTAGATCGATCTCTGAAGCTTGCATACTTTATGCTCATTTCCTACAGATGTGAAACCCTCAGGCTGCGTCATGTAGATCTCTTCCTTAATTTTTCCATTAAGGAACGCAGTTTTCACATCCATTTGCCATATCTCATAGTCGTACCATGCGGCTATGGCTAACAGTATTCTAATTGACTTGAACATTGCGACGGGCGAGAAGGTTTCATCATAGTCAACACCTTGCCTTTGAGTGTAACCTTTCGCGACCAGTCGTGCCTTTAAGGTCATTACCTTACCATCAGGCCCAAGTTTTCTCTTGTATACCCATTTGCACCCAATAGGAACGATTCCTTCGGGAGGGTCAACGAGAGTCCAAACTTGGTTAGCATGCATTGAGTCAAACTCAGACTGCATTGCTTCAAGCCATAAATTAGAATCAGCATCGGAAATTGCCTCCTTGAAAGTTCTTGGATCAGATCCAACAACTCGATCACCTTGATCATCTTCAAGGAGAAAACCATATCTGTCTGGAGCTCTAGGAATCCTTTCGGATCTCCTAGGTGCGACCATATCTGGTACTGGCTCAGTAGGAGCGGGAGATTCATTTGGTACTTCGATTGGTTCTCGAACCTCTTCGAGTTCTACTATTCTGCCCTTTCTATCAAGTAGAAATTCCCTTTCCATAAAGGTGGCATTCCTAGAGGCAAACACTTTTGTCTCGCTGGGATAGTAGAAATAGTATCCAATGAAGTAGCATAAGATGGATCTCGTATCCAGCTTATCTCCCACTGTCTGCTTCACGTAAGCAGGACATCCCCAAATGGCCTTATTCTCATTTTGACGGCCCAATCGACTAGGAACATGTTCAGAATACACAGCGACTATTAGATGTGTTTCATGATAGCCGTCATACCCACTATCACATCTAACATACGCTTTAGTGCATTCTAGGTCTTTACTCAACGCAATTGTAAATCATTACACATAATGAAAGTAAAGAATGCCATATTAAAAGAATGCGAATATCATATATAAAGATCGTTTGTACAATAGTCAATGAAAACCCACACGCCACAAGTTGGCTAGTTGGGCATCTACTCTAACAGCCTTATCCTCATTTTGACGGCCCAATCGACTAGGAACATGTTTAGAATACACAGCGACTATTAGATGTGTTTCATGATAGCCGTCATACCCACTATCTCATCTAACATACGCTTTAGTGTAATCTAGGCCTTTACTCAACACAATTGTAAATCATTACACACATAATGAAAGTAAAGAATGCCATATAAAAGAATGCGAATATCATATATAAAGATCGTTTGTACAAGAGTCAATGAAAACCCACACGCCACAAGTTGGCTAGTTGGGCATCTACTCTAACAACGCTTCCTCTGGTAGTCATCCTCATGTCCTTCCGGCCTCTCTCAGACCGGTAAGCCCTGTTCACTGCCACCATATAAGTCTCCAAGTCCACCATGTTGACATCATGGCGGATGTTGGGTCGCGGTCCATCAGTAAACTACCGCAGCTTCTCGCTCTCCACCATGGCAATCAAGGGAAATAAGGTACACCCCGCTCAAATTGTCTAACATTCTCAGCAACAAACTTGTCTCCCTGACGGAGACTCATAAACTCCCGAATTAGCTGGCTCCGGGCATACACAGTAAAATTCTTCTCGAAGAAGACCTTCTTGAATTCCTCGCACGTCAGGTTCTCCAAGAATAGACCAACCACTGCGCACTTCCACCACAGAGCGGCATCTCCCTTCAGCATGAATATAGCACAACGGACCTTTTCAGTGTCCGCTAGACCCATATAATCATAGATAGTCTCCATGGATCGGATCCACTCCTCAGCAACAAGTGGATCTATGGTACCAGCAAACTCCTTAGGTCCCTCTTGCGGAAGCTCTCAGCAACATCCTCCTCATGCGACTTCCCAGGTCGCTCCGACTGACACTACAGCAGCCTAGTATCTCGGCTAGAATGTCCATGCTAGCCCTCTCGTATGGAGTCAACTGAGGTGGTGGGGGAGGATAAGGAGGCGTAGCATCTTCCTGGTGGGTCCTATCGCGTCTGGGAGGCATTCTGATACACCAAAACCTTATCACGTAAATCTAAGGGCATGACTAAGCGTCTAGTTTTAAAACTCTAACGCCAAAAGTCATGCATAACTAAAACATGCAGCATGCAATCATAAACATAAATAATAAAATAGTAAAACTCACAGACTGGTAGTACGACTTCTGAGCTCCACGCAGCAGGCTAGTACCCCACCAGAACCACCGCTCTGGTACCAACTGAAACGAACCAGACTCTAGAAATTTTTTTTTAAAAAAACATATACGGAATATTAAACTAAAAGCATGGCTCGTTCCCTTCTAAACATTTCCAAATCATTTTCTCGACAAAGCTATAAATAAAATAAATAATTATTTTAAAACACCATACTGTTTAAAAACCATTGAGTGAAAGCACTGAAAATGAACATGTTTAAAACCAACATACTAAAGAGAATGTATCATCTCTAAGAATAACATCGCTGCGGTCACAAGGTACTGCTGCAACAGGCGCTCAGATGTCCTCACCGCCAGTCGGAGTAAACTCAGCAGGATCATCACCTGCACCATTTAAACCTAGTGAGCCTAGAGGCTCAGCATGCTCTATCTTATCATAACAAAGTACATACTAATAAAATCGCATGCAAGCACATACTTGATATAAAATAACGTTAAAAAATAAATGCGTGCATGATTTTAAAAAATTGCTTCATATATTTCATATCATAACATATATAAGGCATGACATAGCATAACATGAAAAATGTATTAGTCGTATCTTGAAGTGTGACCATGGTCGATTGATCAATCTATAAACCAACGTACACGGCGGTGTGGTTCACCCGATCTTACCTCAGGATCCCTATATGTCACACCTCTATGTTGCCACTTCACCATGCCGTGAACACATGGATCCGTAAGCTCGTAATACATGAACAGAAGTTCAACGGGCCCGGTATCCCGCATCCCCTCATCATAAGTTGTCACAAATCATTCAAGTCCTCGGGTTTTTTCTTTTCGAAGAATATGCCTTTAACATTCCATAAACATTTATGATGCATGCATTTCATAAAATTATGCAAGTTTAAGAGCTTAGCCCGTTGTATATTTAATCATTTCCTTTAAAACATTTACGTACATGGCATACTATATATATAATTCAAAATACGAGCTTCTACATTTTTCTACTTCGATCAAGGACTGGTTCAGGAGCCTGGTACACTACTTCTAGACTTAACATCGACCTTAACTTAGCTCATGACTTGAATGTTCACCTTTAAAATTTCCTAACACACCTTCAAATTTTGACTACCTTTCATTCAATTTTGACTAAAGAGTTCAAAAGCTAATTTTGACTGATTCAAAATAAATTATGACTAATTTAAAATCAGTTTTGACTTTAAAATCAATTTAAATCAATTTTGACTTTTAAAATGACAACTTAATTGATTTTGACTCAAATGGCCAATTTTTTACCAAAAGACCGATTTTGACCAAATTAAAATCCAGAAATAAATTTTGACTCAATTAAAATTCCAAAGGTCCCAATTTTGACTTAAAATTCAAAAATAAACATAACTCTAATTATTTTAAAAGTTTGACTCAATTTTAAAATATTTGGCTATTTTCTGTAAAATCGGACCTTCGACTTAAAATTAAAAATAACAGGTCCCTAATTAAAATAACTTGGACTGACTTTAAAACATTTGACTCGAGACTTGATGAACCGATCTGCTCCAACCGAACCAGCCAAACCGGTTCAATTAGACTAAACCAACTCATGACAAGCCCTAGACCGAAATTACACGCACACCCTCATGCAGCCGCGCGACCAACATCAACTCTTCCCGTTCGTTATCCCTGCTCCGACCACCACTAGCCGGAGCCCCACCGACTGGACCACCCCCAGGTCCAGCCGATCCTAACCTGACCAGCCTTGGCCCCAACCATGGTCTCGCACAAGGGCCCACGAGCCATGGAAAGGAGACGCACCATGCTGCACAAAAACACACAGCGCATGGTGTTACACTTCAACCTGATGGTTCGGCCACTATTTATAAATTTTGGGCCACCCCTAAGCACCCTAGTATCTTCACTCGACAGCCTAGCCATGAGCCATGACCCCTGGACCTTTCACAAACCGAAACAACATGAGATAAAGTCGAGAAACATGAAGCCAATTTCGTGTCATGCATAAACTCAATCAAGGATGTGTAGATCTGAAATAATCACTTAAAATTCATGCACCTTTTCATTAAAATAGATTAATATGGTTTAAATGTGGAGAAAACGAAAATATATCACATGCCTAGTTCGTAGGGAATTTAGATCTGTGAGTTAGCGACGCTGTAGACACGAGATCGGGGCACCATCGGCTTTAGATCACCAAACTTCACCAAGGAATGGAGTTTTCGAAATTTTGAGTGTGAGGGGAAGGGAGGGGACGACTGATGTGATTTGGAGGCTAGGTTTTTGTTAGGAAAGGATCAGATCTCATTGGGCACCTATGGCCGAAGGGCCGTGAGATCTGATCAGAAAAGATTGAGGTGCAATACCTCAGTGTTCTTGAACAAAAATGAGCACCGAGAACAGATCTTGATTGGAAATAAAATACCAAGCGGAAGTATCCAGAACTGAACCCTGATTTTCTAAAAACTCGCTAAACAGATTTTAAATACGGCTGTGCGTGTGTGTGAAATCGGATATGCATGCGTGCTAAAGTAAATGCGGAATGCTGTAAATAAATAGCTCAGATGTTTTTTTCTGGAAGTTCGGATTTCAGAAAATCCTACGTCTTCCCTTCTTCCAAATCTGGAAGGCATCCAATAGAAGAATTTGATCCGCAGACCCAATTAGATTTGGGACTTATCCATTGCCCAAATCTGAACTCCTAGAATCTACACCAGCTCTCAACTGTGTTCACTCAATCACTTCTTTTATGCCTCAGTGAGAAAGGCTACATACACAGAGTTCAACGACTTCGTGCAAGACGGGATCTGGTGTTTGGTTTTTGGTTTTGATTCACTCACTATTCTGTTCCGCACATCTCTCGTATATATATGTGAGTGAATCTTTGTGTGTGTGAGATTTACAGTGAACGCTCAACTATCGAAGACATAATCTCACACATCTGGGAAGAGCTTCTTCAAAGCTCGTGCAAGACGGGATCTGGTGTTTGGTTTTTGGTTTTGATTCACTCACTATTCTGTTCCGCACATCTCTCGTATATATATGTGAGTGAATCTTTGTGTGTGTGAGATTTACAGTGAACGCTCAACTATCGAAGACATAATCTCACACATCTGGGAAGAGCTTCTTCAAAGCTGATTGAGTTCAGCAGTCGACACTTGCAATTATCTTTTTCTCCATGGTGGTCGATTGCTTCACCTCTTTGTAATTCTTCCCACTATCTTCTCTCTGTTTTTCTCTTTTTACAGGCATCATCGTCTTCATCAATCCTTCTTGTATAAATAGCCTCTGTGCAAATTAATCTGTTGGACACAAGTTTCTTCCCGTTGGAAAGGTCTTCTGACAAGTTGAACCTTGTGTCTTTTATCTTTAAATGCGTTTGCAGGCTTTTGTCAACTTTAAGCTTCTTCAATAAATGCTTCGCAGACTTTGAGCAAGAGACCGTTCCTGATGTGGACAATTCATTAGTTTGAATTTCCTTATTCAAACTAATTCATTCCTCTGCTCCGTCTACTTTTGGTCCTTTCAGATATGATATGACAGCTGCTTCGCTTCTGAATGATCTTTATCACATCTGATCAAGGCTTCGATCTTTGATTCAGCTTCTTCTTGCATCTTTTCTTCGTATCTAATCAATATCTGATTCCATCTTCTCTTCATATCTGAACAGACTTCTCTTCACATCTGGTTCATATCTGAGACAGCTTCTTCACATCTGAACAGACTTCTCTTCAGCTTTGACTGGTTATTTAGATCTCATTCAGCTTTGTCTATTATTCAGATCTCATCTTCTCTTCACATCTGATTTTTCTACAGTGTCAGATCTGATTTGCTACAGTATCAGATCTGGTCCGACTGGAGATGAACTTGCATATTTTCGCACGAGACCAGTGCTACTCCCTCCGAAACGGTCCAACGAGCAAGACTCACGAACTTTGTTCATGACCTAAGCCGCTTTTCGGCCAAATTCCTTCGATTAGGCCTCCGAAATTGCGATTTCCTACTTTCAGATCTTGGTCTGCTACAGTATCAGATCTGATTGAGTTAAAGTATCAGATCTGATTCATCTCACTGCTGCCCAGCTCTCGTCAGATTTGGTTCAGCTCCTCCGTGGATCTAAAGTCTTCTCGTTGGCTCTCCAGCTTTCGTCTGGGATCTGTCTTGTTATATTTCCAGCTAAGATCTGCACGCTTCGTAAAACCATTATAAACATAACAACAAGTTTTGTGTAATTCAAAACTCAGATATGGATCTGTTATCCAGATCCAACAGTTTTGTGATTAAATGGTGTTATGAAAAATAATATGTGACACAAATGACCCCTATGGATTTAATTAAGAAAAGGGGTAAAAAATGACATGCTTGCCCCTTCAATTAATTGAAAAGATAATTAAAACTCATAACTTGGCTTTAAAGATCAAAGGTTTTCGAAATCAAGGCCTCCTCATATTTTAAAACACCTTAAAACTCGATAAAACAGCCCGTATAGGTGAAAAACGGGTTCCCCTAAAAAATTATTATAAAAACTCCAATTTTCAGAAATTTTTTCTTAAAATAAAATAATTTCATTCTCACTTAAAAATCTCAAATTATTTTCATTCCGGTCGACCCTAATATCGTCCGCGCGTCCGTAACTCAAACAGGCTGAAATAAAAGACATGCACACCATTCAGCATCAAATCATAAATAAATCATAAAATATAGCATGTAATCATCTAAAAATTATTTTTCCCCTAGTCATGCACTCATTTCTACGTAGTCAAAAATTTCTAGGCGTTATAAGCGCAGAATTAGAGCGCGGAGTATTTCGATGGTCAAAGTCCGGTGGCAGAATCACTCAGAGGATGAGGCTACCTGGAAGACTGAGACCGATATGTGGACGCGCTACCCTGAACTTTTTGGTACGTACTTAATTTTGGGGACGAAATTCCTTTAAGGGGGGAGAGTTATAACGCCTAAAAATCCTTAGTACGTAGAAATGAGTGCATGACTAGGGGGAAAAATTATTTTAGAAAATTATATGCTATTTTATGTGACTTATTCATGGTTTTAATGTTGCTGTGATACGCATGTTCCATTTTTAGCCTGTTTGAGTTCCGGACACGTGGACGAGACTAGGGACTATCGAGATGAAAATTATTTGATATTTTTAAGCCCTTAGATTTTTAAGAGTAAATTTATTATTTTTTTAAGCAGCAATTTTCAAAAATTGGGGTTTTATGATTATTTTGAGGGAGAACCCGTTTTTTGCCTATACGGGCGTTTTAATGGACTTTATTGTATTTTAAAATTGGGAAGAACTTTTATTACAAATTAGATTTTAAAGCCACGTTTAAAGTTTTAATTAACATTTCAATTTAGTGGAGGGTTAGGATTGTAAAACCCTCTTTAATTTTCTTAATTAAGCATGAGGGGTCATTTTTGTCACCACTCATTATTTCAAACCTAAATTTTTTGTAACCTAGCCTCCACTCCACTCCTCCATAGCCGTCCCCGTCCCCTTGAGCACACCCCATCGAAAACTCTTCAAGTTTTGGTGAATCCAAGGTGGTCTAGTCCCGATTTTACGTCCTACACGTCGGTAACTCGCAGATCTCCTATTTCTCCAACAAAGGCATGTAATATCTATTTTTTTTCTCACCATTTAAGCTATATTAAACTGTTTTAATGAATGATTGAATGTTTTGCATGTGATTTCATGGGATCTATGTTTATTGTTTCGGATCACGCATGCATCACGTTTTTTCTATCACCGATTTGCATGGTTCTTGTGATGGCTTGGTCGAGAGGGTTCCTAGGGGCTGTGGCTCGGTTCATGGAGGTCCTAGGGTGTTCTAGCAGCGTCTATAGTTGAGAGTTGATGGATGGTTCATGGCTGGTTCATGGCTGAACCGAGGTCGCTCGCGTGGTTCCTCGCGGCGTGCGTCACAGCCTCTTTGTGCGCTTCATTTGCATCGTGTGAGCCATGTCGTGAGCCAAGGTTGGTCCAGTAGGGCCGGCTGGTCGTGTGCATGTGTGGCTGGCGGCTAGGTCTAGGTTTTGCATGGGTGTGGACCAGTTCAATTGGATCGGTTGGTGGGTTCGATTGGATCGGGTCGGTTACTCGAGGGTCGAGTCAAAATATTTTAAGTTTAGTCCAACTTATTTTAATTCTGGACCGGTTATTTTAATTTTAGAGTATAAGGTCCAATTTTAAGATTTTTGGTCAAATCTTTTAAAGTCAAAGTTTTTAGTCAAACTTTTAATTAATTTGGACCTAATAACTTATTTTAAGGTTTTAAAGTCAAAATTGGGGTCTTTGAGATTTTATTTAGTCAAGATTAAACGGGTTTTAATTAGTCAACTTTTAAATATTTGATTTTTAGTAAAGAATGAAGTATTTGAGAAATTTTAAAGGTTAATTTTAAAGTTTTGAGTTAAGTCTAGTATTAGGCTAAGCTTCAATTTTAAGTTAAGTCTAGGTTCTTCTGGGCTTTGAGGTAGTGGGCCAGGCTCCTGAACCAGCCCTTGACCGGAGTAGGAAAATGTAGAAGTCCGTGAATATATATTTTATTATTATATGTAATATTTTATATATGTTAATGTTTTAAAGGAAAGAATTAAATATATATTGACGGACTAAGCTTTTAAATAGCATGATTTTAAGAAATGCACGCATCATGAGTATTTAACTCGAGGGATTGTCGGGATACCGGGCCCGAGGACCCCCTGTTTTAATGTATTACGAGCCTATGGATCCATGTGATCACGACATGGTGAAGTGACATAGAGTTGTGTGGGATACCGAGGTAAGGTCGGGTGAATTGCACCGTCACGTACGTTGGTTCTTTCGATTGATCAATCATACGCCCGCTCACATTTCACTGATACGACTCATACGTTTTTATGTTACGTTACGTCATGCCTTATTATGTATGCCATATGATTATGATATGTTATGATACGTTACGAACCATACGACCACCCATGCATACATGTTTTAATGTTGTTTTATTATGCATATGTGCTTGCATGTGATTTTATTATACGTACTTTGTTATTTTGAAAGATAGAGCATGCTGGGCCTTTAGGCTCACTCGATTTAAATGGTGCAGGTGAGACTGCTGAGTTTATCCCTACTGGGGGTGAGGATCTCTGAGCGCCTGCTGCAGCTGTACCTCGTGGCCACTCTGACGTCTTTATTCATGTCATGATACATTTTCAGATATTTTTTTAGCATGTTCAGTTTTCGCAATTTTTACATACTTTGATTTTTAAACAGCATTTGTGATTTAATATTTTAAGATATTCAGTTATTTATATTTAAAGTAAGGTTGATAAATGTTTAAAGGAAACGAGCCATACTTTTTAGTGATCTTTTCCGCACATGATTTTTTTAAAAAAAAAACTTTTCTAGAGTTTGGTTCGTTTCACATTATTTACTGATCAATTAAGCTATATTTCGCATATCTTTTTATTACTCAAGAGATCAGATTAGACTGATAATTGCAATCAGCCAGTAACTCGGATAATCTGCTTCAAACTAAGGCACGAAATTTTGAAAGAATTTGTTCATCCCCTCTGAACTCCAGGCAGACCTTATTCATCCTATTATAAAGTATTTCCAACATATCTTCAATATCTTCACGAGATCACTATAGTAAATTTTTCGCACAACCAATATTTTTGAAACCTTTGGCTCCAAAAATATCTATAAATGAAGTACTTAATCAAAATTAATTCGCTATACTATTTTCAATTTTATGCTTACAGATATTCATTTCAAATATGATGCATTTATTTTCAAATAATATTTTAATTTTACCGGAGATCAACTAAACCAACATATTTATAATCATAAAATATTGCTATGTATAAAATTTAGTCAATAGTGTTTTGATTATAGATTATGAAAATATTTATCAATACATATTATGGCAAACAATTTATGTTTGTCAACCCTCGTTTATTATTACTCATTCATTTTAGATAATATGAGGACTTTTGTCAAGGTAGGGATTTTAGATGTAGGTAGATGACTATATAAATCCTTATTCTACCAGTTGCTTTTACGTATTTTGCTCCTTATCTACTTCTCAGAGATATTCTATTGAATGGAAAAACGAGCATGTATTCGAGTTTTGGTAGTCATATCAAATCTGATAAGCATTATGAGAATTCGTACAATCTTCTGATGTTAAACTAAAAATAATCAATTTTTATATCGATCTATGAATATCCGTCTCTTTCATTATTATCTTTGTGTATTATCAATAGTTTGTCAACTATTTGTATAATTTTGAAGTTCGTGACAATTCATAATGTCAAATTATGGATATATCTGTATAAATGATACTTTTCTGGTATAAGACATAATGATTTATAATACCATTTAAACCCTTTTTGTTTATTCTCTGACCTCTTGATTTATGAAGGGAAATAATATATTGAATCTTTTCGAGTTTATAGATTTTCTAAAACAATTGATTTGTGCTAACATATTCTGTTAAATCAATATTTTTGTTAAATTTTTAAAAGTCCGTGACATCAATATTTGTCACTATTTTATTATATCAAGTACATCGTCTTTTCTTATCATCAATCAAATGATCTTTCTAGATATTCAATGCATTCATACCAGCTTACAATATAAATATAATTTGGATAGATGTTTAGCGGCTTCCATACACTTTGATCGTGCTTAATAGATATATAAAATTTTTTAATTGACTACAGGTACGATACCATCATATAAATATTTATATGAAATATAGATATACATTTTTAGTTCAATAATTAATAAAACATATATAGATATCTTGTGCCGACTGTGTAAACCCCTGTCTCATTTGG
>KQ992992.1:19148-35619 GCA_001598015.1 Dorcoceras hygrometricum
GAGGAACTGCAAGGAGTACCTCGAGCAGTTGCGAACTGCGAAAGGTATGTTCTATATTGAAATAAATATGTCTCTTAATTCGACTTCTTGGGTACTTGATACCGGATGTGGATCTCATATCTGCAATGATTTGCAGGTGATGACAAGAAGTCGACGTCTTAGAGAGGGTGAGACCCACTTGAGGCTTGGAAATGGAGCAAGAGCTGCTTCAGTAGCTATAGGAGATGTTTACTTATTTCTATCTTCTGATTTTAAGTTGTTATTAAGAAACGTTTTATTTGTTCCCGAATTAATAAAGAACAAAGCTAGAGAAGGAAATCCATCTATTGAAATTTCACCTGTGACCACTGTTGAGTCTGGAGGAGCTTGATCAGCTGTCATGACAAAGGCTCTGCTGGTCACCAGCTGCTTGGATTTTGGACAATTCCTCATAATATGTCCAGGCACTCCACATTTATAGCAGACATTTTGTCCCAGTCTGCATTGTCCCAAATGATTCTTATGGCATTTAGGACAATTATTTCTATCATTACCAGCAGGAACAGAGCTTATAGGTTGAATTGGTAGAGGCTTTTGATCCTGAGGCCTCTTCTGGTTCTTTTTTTGTTTCTTAAATGGTCTCGGGTCCTTTTGCTGAAAGGCTTGTCTCTTTTGCTGCCTCTCTTCATCAAGATCATTCCAATCTCTTTCGATTTGCAGGGCTCTATCCACTGCTTCTCTGTAAATTCTTGGCACTGACAGCCTAACATTCATTTTAAACATACAGCTGCTGAATCTTAACAAGTAGATACAGCTGCTGAAACATAACTCAACCTTCGTAATATCAAAACAACAACTATGTCATCAGCCGTTGCCTATCAAACCATACTTACAATGATTCAACCAACAACTACCGATTACATAGTTATCAAATTCTAATATTACAGCTACTGCGAGAAGAACATTCATAACATTAATTGAAATAGAACAGGGGCTCCCCATGGCGAAGTGCTTGGTCTTATAAATCCTTTCTCCAACAGATCTTGTATCTGTTCTTTCAATTCTTTCATCTCTGTTGGAGCTAGTCGATATGGTGGTCTAGATACTGGAGCAACTCCTGGGATTAGATCAATGGAAAACTTCAACTCCCTGTCTGGTGGCAATCCTTGAATGTCTTCTGGAAAAACCTCAGGGAATTCATTTGCTACTTCTACAATTGACAGTTGGGGTCTAACAGTAGCTGTTAAGGAGGATATAATTGAAGGGATTTTATTAACATGTTTGGCCAAAAACTGGAATGGCTCTTTTCCTGGTGGGTTGACAGCTACCGCTCGTAGTTTGAAGTCAATTACTACCCCATACTTAGTTAGCCAATCTATTCCCAAAATTAAATCAAATTCTGGCATTGGTAACACAATTAAATCAGCAGTAATCTTATGCCCTTGAAGTTTAAGTTCTAAACTTCTAAACAGTTCGTGCGATACCAGCTTTTCCCCTGATGGTACCGACACACAATAACCTATCATTACTTGCTCCGGCTGGATTGACAATTTCTTAACAAACTCAGCAGAAATAAACGAATGCGTAGCTCCAGAGTCTAACAAAGCTATAGAAGGAAATCCAGCTATTGAAATTTCACCTGTGACCACTATTGAGTCTAGAGGAGCTTGATCAGCTGTCATGACAAAGGCTCTGCTGGTCACCAGCTGCTTGAATTTTGGACAATTCCTCATAATATGTCCAGGCACTCCACATTTATATCAGACATTTTGTCCAAGTCTGCATTGCCCCAAATGGTGCTTATGGCATTTAGGACATTCTTTTCTAACATTACCAGCAGGAACAGAGCTTATAGGTTGAATTTGTAGAGGCTTTTGCTCCTGAGGCCTCTGCTGGTTCTTGTTCTGTTTCTTAAATGGCCTTGGGTCCTTCTGCTGAAAGGCTTGTCTCTTTTGTTGCCTTTCTTCATCAAGATCTTTCCAATCTCTTTCAATTTGCAGGGCTCTATCCACTGCTTCCCTATAAGTTCTTGGCACTGACAGCCTCACATTCCCATCTTTCTTTCCTTTTTCATGTCTAAATCATTTCAAACATGAACTTTAAACATACAGGCAAGCAGATCCATAAGAACAACAATATAAGCTTTAAATGGTGTAGCAAAGGATCAGCTTTTACTTGCCTTAATCAAAGCTTTGCGTCAACAGCTACTTCCTGCAGAACTTCTCCCTTTGAGAAACGCACGAACTCTTTTGGAATTTCTTTGAAGAACACTTTAAAACTTTTCTTTGCAATTGATGAAAATCTTACTTTGAAAACAGGTTTTTATATGAAAGGGATTAGTGGCAAGCTACTTGAAAATCAAGCATGACACACCTCTAAAATTTAGTAAAAATTCCCTTCATATCATTTTAATTTGTAAAACACCAAACCTTCTTCTAAAGAAAGCTTTTCACCTCCTTAAAACATTTTCCAATCAATTTAAAAATCCTGCTCGTGCATCGCTCATTGGAGTTGCCTGCTGGTACCAGCCGCAGCGCTCAGCCACAACGTATCCTACTTGCTGACATAAATAAATCAGCAGATACATAACTTTTAAAATTGCCTATTGGGCCCATGTAATCAATAAAATGCATAAATATGGTCCTATGGATTTTGGGGTGTTACAGCCTAGGTGTGCTATCTACATGTTAAGAGATGACGCCATGATTTTGTCGGAAGGAGCTAAGCTGTATGTGTATTTGTTGAATCTTACTTGGGCAGATTTCAAACAAGTATTCTTTGAGCAATACTTTATGGCAGACAAGAGGTCTGAATTGAAGAGAGAATTTCTGACCCTAAAACAGGGGAGTATGACTGTACAAGAGTAGGTACGGGCATTTTAAAGAGAGTGTTACTTTGTACTTTTGATAGGTAACGACCCAGATGAAAAGTTAAGTCACTTTGTGGAAGGATTGAAGCCTATGTTCAAGATGAACGTTAGGCTATCTGTGCCCAAGACTTATAGAGAAGCAGTGGATAGAGCCTTGCGAATTGAAAGAGACTGGAAAGATGTTGATGAAGAAAGGCAGCAGAAGAGGCAGGCCTTTCAGCAGAAAGATCAGAGGCCCTTAAAGAAGCAAAATAAGAATCAGCAGAGGCCTCAAGAGCAGAAACCTCTACCGATCCAACCCATTAGTGCAGTTCCAGCTAGCAACAGTAGAACCGTGTGTCCCAAGTGTCAGAGGACTCATCCTGGTCAATGAAGACTTGGACAGAATGTCTGCTGCAGTTGTGGGTTGCCAGGGCATATCATGAAGAATTTCCCAAAGTCAAGTCAATTGGTGACAAGTAGAGCCTACGTGATGACAGCTGATCAAGCCAACCCAGACTCGACAGTAGTCACGGGTAAGATTATGATTGCTGGTTTGCCTTCTATGGCTTTGATAGATTCAGGAGCTACTCATTCCTTTATAGCAGCCAAGTTTACTAAGAAGTTACCCATTAAGCCTGACCAAGTAGCTATAGGCTTTTGTGTAACAGTAACTTCGGGAGAAGAGTTAGTATCCCATTACTTGTTTTGAAGTTTAGAACTTAGACTTCAAGGGAATTTGATTACTGCTAATTTAATTGTGTTACCAATTCCTGAGTTCGATATGATTTTGGGAGTAGACATGTTGACTAAGTATGAAGTAGTGATAGACTTTAAGCTTCGAACAGTAGTGGTTAATCCACCTAGAGGAGATCCGTTTAAGTTTAAAGCCAATCATGTTTGGAGGATTCCCCGTATTATCTCAGCTCTCAAGGCTCAACGATGTTTGAGGAAAGGAGGGTAGGATTTTTGGCGAGCTTGTCGTCCTTAGAAACGATTAGTAAGCCCCAAATTTTAGATGTGGAGGTGGTGAGCGAATTTCCCGAGGTTTTTCCAGAGGATATACATGGACTACCACCAGACAGAGAACTTGAATTTTCGATTGACTTAGTTCCAGGAGCAGATCCAGTTTCGAGATCACCTTATCGATTAGCTCCATCAGAGATGAAGGAATTGAAAGAACAGATACAAGATCTGTTAGACAAAGGATTTATTAGACCAGTTGAAAGGATCAGTAGTCTTTTCTAAGATTGACTTGAGATATGGTTACCACCAGTTAAAAATTAAGGAATCAGATATCTATAAGATAGCTTTCAGAACTCGTTATGGTCACTACGAGTTCTTAGTAATGCCTTTTGGACTTACGAATGCTCCATCAGATTTCATGGATTTAATGAATAGAGTTTTCCAACCATTTCTGGACCAATTTGTAGTTGTGTTCATAGATGATATCTTAGTGTATTCTAAGACCAGATTTGAGCATGTCGATCATTTGAGGACAGTACTTCAAGTTTTGAAGAATAAGCAGTTGTTTGCTAAATTCATCAAGTGCGACTTCTGGTTGGAGAAAGTAACTTTCTTAGGTCATATTATCTAAGTATGGATTATAAGTTGACGCAGCTAAAGTAGAAGTTATTCGTGACTGGCCAATACCAAGATCTTTTTCAGAAATAAGGAGTTTCTGGGTTTAGCCGAATATTATAGGCGATTTATCCAAGGATTTTCTAAGATAGCTGTTCCCTTGACCTCGCTGACGAGAAAGCCGGTTAAGTATGTATGGACTCCAGAATGTCAAATCAGTTTTGACAAGTTGAAGCAAGCGCTGATAGAAGACCCTGTGCTAACCATGCCATATGATCAAGGAAAGTTTGTCAACTATACAAATGCGTCAAAGATGGGTTTAGGTGCTGTACTGATGCAGGAACGGAAAGTGATTTCCTATGCTTCCAGACAACTTAAGGATCATGAGAAAAATTATCCTACGCATGACTTAGAGTTGGCAGCTGTAGTTTTTGCCCTTAAGATTTGGAGACATTATCTCTATGGGGAGAAGTGTGAAATATTCACTGACCATAAGAGCCTCAAGTACTTCTTCACCTAGAAGGAACTTATATGAGGCAGAGAAGATGGTTAGAGCTGGTAAAGGATTACGATTGCACAATCAGTTATCACCCAGGAAAAGCCAATGTGGTGGCAGATGCCTTGAGTAGGAAATCTGTTGGATTAGCTCAGCTCTTGGTCCAGAGACCATTGGTGTATGATATTGAGAAATCTGGAATAGACTAGTGCCCAGTGGTAGTACTATGGTTTTGGCAGATCTCTCCATAAGGTCAAATCTAATAAATCAGATTCGAGAGGGACAACCCAAGGATGAGCAACTTCAGAAATGGGTTAAACAAGATAGAGAGAGAGGCAGTAACCTCTACTTTTCAGAAGAAGGAATGATCAGATATCTGGGAAGAATTTGGGTGCCTCAAGTAGATACGCTGAGAACAGATCTCATGCCAGAGGCCCATACAGCCCCGTATTCAGTACATCCAGGGAGTACTAAAATGTACAAGGACATACAGAAGTTGTACTGGTGGCCAGGAATGAAGCGAGACATTGCCAGATTTGTCTCTGAGTGTTTGACTTGTCAATTGGTGAAAGCTGAACAGCAAAGACCAGCAGGATTATTGAAGCCACTGCCTATTCCATAATGGAAGTGGTAGTGTATAGCGATGGATTTTGTAGTTGGTCTACCTAAGATTGTTCAAGGATATAACTGGCCAGGAATGAAGCGAGACATTGCCAGATTTGTCTCTGAGTGTTTGACTTGTCAATTGGTGAAAGCTGAACAGCAAAGACCAGCAGGATTATTGAAGCCACTGCCTATTCCATAATGGAAGTGGTAGTGTATAGCGATGGATTTTGTAGTTGGTCTACCTAAGATTGTTCAAGGATATAACTCTATTTGGGTTATAATAGACAGACTCACTAAGTCTGTTCACTTCTTACCAGTTAAGACAACTTACGATGTGAGTAGGTATGCAGATTTGTATGTAAAGGAAATAGTGAGGCTACATAGTGTTCCAGTTTCCATAATATCGGATAGAGATCCAAAGTTTACCTCAGCTTTCTGGAAAAGTTTTCATAGAGCTATGGGTACGAAGTTTACCTTTAGCACAGTCTTTCACCCCCAGATAGATGGTTAATCAGAAAGGGTGATTCAGATTTTGGAAGATTTGCTCAGAGCATGTATTGTGGATTTTTCAGAGAGTTGGGATCTGAAATTATCATTGGTAGAATTTGCGTACAATAACAGTTTTCAAGCATCTATCCAGATGGTTCCAGATGAAGCTCAAATGTAGAACGCCTCTTCATTGGGATGAAGTTGGTGAGAGAGCTGGATTAGGACCAGATGTGGTGGAGCAAATAGCAGAAGCTGTTAGAAAGATAAGAGAACGAATGAAAGCTGCTCAAAGTCGAGTTACGCATATAATAGGAGAAGAGATATGAGTTTTGAAATTGGCGATCATGTATTTCTGAGAATTGCTCCAATGAAAGGAGTAATGTGCTTCGGAAATAAAGGAAAGCTGAGTCCAAGATATATTGTACCATATGAGATTTTATAAAGAATAGGAACGCTAGCTTATCGTTTAGCACTGCCACCGCAGCTGTCAACAGTGCATAGCGTTTTTCATGTTTCAGCTTTGAGGAAGTATATTCCTAACCCTTCGCATGTGCTAAGCCATGAGCCAATCCAGTTAGCACCAGATTTAAGCGAGGAGAGACCAGAGAAGATTCTTCTTCGAGAAGTTATAAAGCTAAGAAACCGTAGTATTCCTGGTTAAGATACAATGGTCTAACCAGTTTGAGCAAGAAGCTACGTGGGAGACAGAAGCTGATATGCTTAATATTTACCCATATCTATTTGGTAAGAAAATTTGGAGGATGAAATTTCAATAAGGTGGGTAGAGTTGTAACGCCCCAAAATCCATAGGACCACATGTTTGAATCTTATTTATTTCAAAGGTCAAAATGAAAATTTAAATGTTAGCATAAGCTATTTATGAAAGCTGATTTTATTAATTTCAGAACTGAGGCACAACGCAGAAGTTCCAGTAGATGTCACTCCAAGCGCAATACACGAGCAGATTTTAGAAATCTATTGAAAATTATTTTTTTTAGGAGAACGAAATGATTTATTTTTAAAAGGGTTTGGTAGATTTGAAAATTAAAATATTGAGAGGGAAATTTTACTCAAATTCATAACTTTAGGTAAGGTGTGTCATGCTTGAGAAATACACCTTACTTGCCACTAATCCCTCCCATACAAATACATGTTTTGAAGGAAATGATTCATATCATTTACAGAAAGAAAACTCTTTTGTGTTCTCTCAAATATTTCCAAAGAAGCTCGTTGTGTTTGCTTGAGGAGGAGGAACTCTGCCGGAAGTAAGTGCCGTTGTAAAGCTTGGTTCAAAGACAAGTAAAAGCTGATCCTTTGCTACACCATTTTAAGCATATATTGATTTACTCATTTATGGATATGCTTGCCTGTATGTTCAAGTTATGTTTGAGTTTATGTTCAAAGAAGTTTTACGAATGTTTAAAGAAAATAAAGATTGGGTTCAAAGTTAAGTTTTCTGCTTCCTAGTTTTCCAGAATGTTTTACGAAAGTAAAAGATGCTTTTCTGAACAGTTCAGATTTGAGTCATGTATGTTCATGAATGTTCTTCTTTCTGGTGAATGGTAACATCTGAATTTGACTCTATGTAATCGGAGATGCTTGTCGAATCAGAAGTTAAGTCTCGTTTGTTAGGCAGAACTGGTATCGTAGAGGTCGTTCGTGATGTTTCAGCACCAAATTCTTATTCAGACTTTGTTTCCTATATTAGAGACTAAATTTTATATTTAAAACCAGAAGTTTTCACTTCAGTTGGTGTTTTCGTTACACATCAGATTTTGGTCAGATCTCACAGTATTAAATATTTCACTGCTGAGACGCTTATGATTATTCATTGACATCTGAGTTGACCAACTTAGTTGCGTTGACATCTGAATTGACCAAGTCACAGCTGTTTCACTCCTAAACACTATTCCGTTGGACATATCTGTTTCTTTTCCAAACAGTATTTCTGCGTTGACATCTGAGTTGACCAGCGACATCCGTTTCAATGTTAGAGATGCATTTTTCATAGTCAGATCTGTTTTACGCTAACGGTACTATTCCTTGTTGTCACACCTGCTCAAGGTTACGCTCCACTTGAGAAATCTCTTTTTCTTTCCAGTACAGTTCCCTATATAGAAATCTGTTCGCATTTCAGCGATCATTTTCTAGTAGTCGAATCTGATACTCAGTAAGTTTTAAAATGGGAAGCAAGTTTTAAAAGAAGCGAACCCAATAAGATTTCAAAGAAAGACAAGCGTTTAAGGAAAGAAAGTTTATTTTAAGGATTTATGGCATAGATAACAGACGGTCATAAAGGAAGGGTGAGCAGCTGTCCAGATGTCAGTTGCCCTTTCATAAAGGAAGGGTGAGCAGTCGTCGAGAGTGTCGGTTTCCCTTTCACAATGAGCTATATGCTAGAACTGATATCAGAAGTCATTTTATCAAGTGCAGAACGGACCTAAGGAGACCTTCTAAGCCATAAATCATAAAGTTTAAGAAATTAAATGAAGGGATCTGGGTTATTGTCCTCGCATCCAAGTTACGAAAGAAAGTTTAAGAAAGTTTACGAAAGAATGTTTATGTTTAAATGTAGTTCCTTTAAACTCAGTTATGTAAATGTTAAGATGTCTGCCTGCGTTAAATAACTTTTTATTACTCAGATTTTACTTGCTGAGCCCTTAGGCTCATTAGCTTTTAAAATGGTGCAGGTGAGACAATAAGGGGGCAAGCGGAAGGTGGAAGCTGAGACAGCTGGGGGTGAAGTGTTTATCTATGGACATCGTTTTCCGTGTCTTAGATGTTATTGTTGTCAGGCCCCGTGCTAATCACACAAGATTACAACACAAATAAGCACATAATCACGGAAGCATAAAATTAGGGCCTAAAAAGTTTTCGAAATAGTTTGGGCCTGAACTCAAAACATACATTCAAAATATCAATACTCAAAATATGAGTTAACTCAAACCCATACAAAACAGGTAAAACAAATCTCAAATCAACAATAGATCCCCAAATACATAGAATCACGGGGCATTCCCAGGTTCAATACATAATAAAATAGACTGGGACTCAAGGGAACGGGGATCGACCAGCTGAACCTCCACTCTGTCCAGCTTGGTTACCTGAAGATCCGGAAAATTGATAACACAGACCCAAACAACAAAAAAGAAGGAAAACAAATACGAGGTCAAGCCTCAGTACGAAAAGCCATCAAAACAGCTAATCATGCAACATGCTATAAATCAATGCTATGAAATGCATGAGCGCTATCAAGGATCAGATAGATAGACCAGAAAATCGACTGGCAAATCATCTCAAGCGAGCCTCTATACCACGCACAGAAAATCGGCCGGTGGAAATCATCGGTCCATGATCATCGGGGCCCGTCAGCCCATCACATCTTGGTGGTAGACACTCGAATCCGGCAGTCACCACTCCAATGATAGCATTGGACTTTTCGGGCACGACACATCTGTCGGCCAGTCACAACGTTGCTCTCAATCAGGTCATCAACCAATCTGTCAATCAGGCTCAATATGTATGCATGAATGCCAATTCAATAATCAATATCAATGCATACAATAATTCATACGTGAAAAAAGAACGAAAAATCACATAAATCATCAGTCTGTTTCACGTAAATGCATCCATCAGTGCAGGCAGATTTCACAACACGAAATATAGCCATGTCCAAGCTCAAAGCTGTAAAGGTCGCTCAATTCGTACCTCCAACTACTGATTTATACCTCAACAGATTTATCAAGGCACGGCAACACAACTGAAGCAAGTCAGCTTCCTCCTGATACGGCAATCCACGGCAGGATGCACCTAGAATCCTCAATCTGATAAGGAAACTCAACCAATAACTCATGTCTAATTCAAATCTCAACAACGTAGAAAAAGAACGAAAATCACATAAATCATCAGTCTGTTTCACGTAAATGCATCCATCAGTGCAGGCAGATTTCACAACACGAAATATAGCCATGTCCAAGCTCAAAGCTGTAAAGGTCGCTCAATTCGTACCTCCAACTACTGATTTATACCTCAACAGATTTATCAAGGCACGGCAACACAACTGAAGCAAGTCAGCTTCCTCCTGATACGGCAATCCACGGCAGGATGCACCTAGAATCCTCAATCTGATAAGGAAACTCAACCAATAACTCATGTCTAATTCAAATCTCAACATTTCCTACGGTCCAGAACCTAACTCCGGTTCTTCCTCTAAACAAAGTATTTGCAGCTGATACTAATCTTAGAACAGTAGGAAATCCTTACCCAGAAGCTGAAAATAACTGAAGAACTAACAAGTTCCACTGTACGAAGAAACCAGCAACTTCGCGCTCCTCTCCAAAGTCGTTCTACAGCCTCAACTGGGCAACAATCGAAAGAGGAAGTCACAAGGAATTCATCGCCACCAATATCACTCAGAACAACGGCAAAAAGCAGCGGAAATCGGCGAAATTTGGGTTACGGTGAACAGTAGCTGATGCAATCACAGCTATACGACGGGATCCATTAGCATTTCCCTCGGGACCAATCACAAGAGGACGTAGCAAGAAGTTCAAAGAAGCCCTTCACGATCTCATTTTGAGCACCAAGAAATGTTTAAAGAAGAGGGGAATCATGCACATGAAAAGCTAGTTGGTGGGTTAGAGATTATATTATCAATATTATTCAAGTCCAAGACTAGCAAATGAAGGATGAACAAAAAAACGAGTACATGCATGCGCTGCATGCATAGGAAATTTGGTTTCACAAGTTTATAACATTTGGGTTGTTTTGACTTTTAAATTACTTTCCTTAAGATAAGATTTTCAAATTATTAGACAAGGTAAGAGATTGAGTCCTTCCATGACTAGGAGATTTGTTTCCTAATAAAGACAGATTCTAGGTTGGAAAGAATCATTAGGACTCTTGGAAACAATTCTATATATATATTAGGAGGTGGATTTCGAATTTATTGAAGTTATGAATAAAATTCTTTTGCTTTCTTGCAAATTTTGTGTTTATCTTAAAAAAAATCAAACTTATAAAAGTCTATAACTTTGTGGCGTGTGTCGGTTGATCTTCGCACGGATTGTCAAAGACACGAGTTCCTTTGGAGGTTCGTTTGAGATTAATAGTTTCTTTTTGTTGTGATTTTTGTTTCCTTTGAGAATTCATACAGAAAAGGATTTCACACATCCTAAACATCTTGTTCTAACGATCGGGCATAATTCGGTTCTCTTGGCTATTGAATTGTGGGCGCGTGGCAATCAATATCACGTGTTTGCCTTTCTTAACCCACGAGAATCATATCATTTGGTATCAGAGCCTAGGTTCTGTTGAACAAGACAGTTTCTTATCCAAAATACCAAAATTCCTTGAGTTTCCTCTCGAACCTCAAGATCTATCTTTATTTTTGTCACGCAAGTTTATGCATTGAGTTTGAAAAAAAAACGAAAAAAAAAACTTCCTCCTCGTAAGTCTTTCTCGAGTTTGAGTATTCCTTCTTCCAATTTTTTTCTTTTTCAGTCCACGTGAATCAATCTTCAAATACCTTGAAGTTTGGACTCATAAGTTTGGTTGCGCCTAATTTGAAAGGACCAACTTTCACCTCTAAGAAAAATCTTCCCCATCTGAGTGACACACACCTGAGTGCGAGTGATTTCCTTGGAGTGAATAGTGAGGTTTTGGGTGAGGCACAAAAAAATTTTTTATAACCTTTTCTTGCAGGTAAAAATGTAAGAACGAAGGACCGAGAAGGAGGTGGGCGAGGGTTTGAACCCAGGGCTGTCCAAGGTTCAAATGGAAGCCTTGTTTGGCGAATTGACTAGGATGGTAAGGGCTGAATTGGAACTCCTTCATGATAGAATGAGTAGGTTGGAGTTTAGTGCGAGTGGAGGTAAGCCCAAATAAAAAAAAATGTGAGAGTCAATTTTAGGGGGAGGATGAGTTTGAGGGTCAGGAATAAGCGAGAGCAAGGGTACGGCAGGGGTAGGCATGCAGCAATGCGTGGGCGATACAATGAGTGGGTGAGAGAGGATGGTAATGTGAGTAGCATTAAGATGAAGATTCCTTCTTTTCAAGGAAAATCAGACCCGGAGGCGTATCTCGAGTGGGAAAAGAGGGTAGAATTCGTGTTTGATTGCCACCATTACTCCGAACTTAAGAATGTTAGGTTGGTGGTGGTGGATTTTTCGGATTATGCACTTCCCTGGTGGGATCAACTAGTGGCAAATAAGAAGCGGTACACTGAGAGGCCTATTGAGACATGGGATGAAATGAAGAGGGTTATGAGGAAGAGGTTTGTACCCAACCACTATTATCGATAGATGTTTAATAGGTTACAAAGCTTGAGGCAGGGAACAAAGAGTGTGGAGGATTATTACAAGGAGATGGAAACCGCCATGATCCGGACTAATCTTGAGGAAGATGATGAGGCTAAAATGGCGAGGTTTTTGTGTGGCCTGAATCGAGAAATTCAAGACCAAGTGGAGCTTAGGCACTACATTGACTTGGATGAGATGGTGCAAATGGCGATCAATGTGGAGAAACAAATCAAGAGACGAGGAGTTGTACGCACCGCTTATCAAGCCGGAGGCTCAGCCTCTACTTGGCGTCCCAACACGGCAGGACGAGAGGAGGGCAAGGTAGGGAGTAAAACCAAACACGAAAGTAAACCAGAGGCATCTAGGCAAGGAATAAAAGGTAATTCTGCATCCCCTTCTAATCGAACAAGAGACATTAAATGCTTTAGGTGCCAAGGGGATTTACAATTGCGTTGAGTAAAGACCTAGAATGCACTAAAGCGTATGTTAGATGTGATAGTGGGTATGACGGCTATCATGAAACACATCTAATAGTCGCTGTGTATTCTGAACATGTTCCTAGTCGATTGGGCCGTCAAAATGAGGATAAGGCCGCCCGAGTTCGAGACTAGTATCTGCGATGCGAAGTACCATGTTTCATTGGTAGGGACATTGTGATTTTCTGAGCATGCAGATAGATAGTGACCTGGTGATCTATCGAACTACCCTCGTTCGGACTTTCCAAGTGGTTACCATTTGTCGAGTGGATAAGTCCGGGGTCTTGGTTGTACTGATTAGTCCTCACGACTCGAAACGTCATTGAGACTCTACATGATAGGCGTCTCACTTTGACCCGTTTGTCGACTCACTTGGGGTCATAAGGCGTCGGGATTGGGTGAGACCCCGATGCATGTAGGAGTCGATGCATCGTTGTCGAGGATTCACCGCTTGCAGACATGCGTGGATATCCTATGCTATCTGAGGGGATAATAGTGTATAAATCTCTGGCCAGAGTACTAGAAGTGTTTTAGGTAAATGTGTTTACCTAGTTACACTCGTGATGTCACTATTCGATCTCCAAGATGTATGCCTAGCTATCGGATCTATAGCGACTCTCGATTTACCAATGGTCGTTGATCTGATCGGGATATATGGATTGAAAGGACCGTACTGTACGCTAACCACGACCAACTGGTTCTTGCAGGCACTATCAGTGATACCTAGGGGATCATGGGGCGATGTTGCTAGACGCTCTTACCATGATTCGTTGGGAAAGTACGTAATTGTGATTCCGGAGCCACAATGGTTGTGGGCCCACGGCTAGCTGTATCCCTGAACCATTGAGGGTCACACAAGTATTGGATTAGAGATTCCCGCACGGATACTCAGCTCAATGTGTTGAGCACGAGAAGAGGATTTTGGGGAGTGAGACTTACTAAAAGTCAACAGGGGTCAAATCGGGGTTTCCCGCTGTTGAGGGGCAAAACGGTCATTTTGCACTGGGGTTCTGAAAAATGGTTTTCAGATCATAATATTCGGTTTTGGAAACTGAGTCGATCGGTCCGATCTGATCGGCGATCGGAGTTATAATGAAGTCTCGGTGATGGGGATGAACTGAAAGTTCATCCGTTGGACCCGGGCCCGTTAGGCCGGTCCAAGACCATCCTTAATTCTATTTAATTAGACTTAAACCTAGACTTAACATAACACTCACAACCTAACCCTAAAGCAAGCACCGTCCCTTCCTCCTCTCCAAAAGCCGCCGCCGCCGTCGCCGCCGTGTGCCGTCTCCGCCGCCTCTCTTCACCGGAAAATCGTTCCCGTCCAACTTGATGAGGAGAATCCGTCCGTGCAGATCTCGTCAGGCCTTCTAGTGCAGGCTGACGAAGGAGTGTCGAATCCGGTCGTGGACCTGATTGGCGTTAACTACCGCAATCTACCGTGAAGTGCCATTTTCTTTACGAAACCGGTCGGAGCCAGGCACAAGTGCCAGCAAGGTAGTGACTTTGAACACCCTATGAATGTCATAGATTGTTTTTGTATTACTCGTATTGATCGTCTCCCGGCTGTTAATTTTCTGTTCTTCCGCTGCCTCGCCGGGGGGCGTGATCCGGATCCCAACAGTGGTATCAGAGCCATGGTTTTCAGATCTGAACAATACGATTTGCCATAATTGTATCTATATCTCGAAATTGCAGATCAAAACACAAAACTTTGGGAAAACCATCGGCCGGCCGCCGCCTCGCACGGTGGCCCATCGCGCGCGCCACAGGGCGCGCGTCGCCATGCGCGCCGTCGCCGCCGCCGCCTCGAGTCGCCGGAATTCATTCCGGCCAATTCGACGGGGAGCATCCGTCCACGCAGATCTCGTCAGGCCTTTTAGTGCAGGCTGACGAAGGAATCCCGCCTCCGGTCGTGGACCTGATTGGCGTTATCTACCGCAATCTACCGTGAAGAGCCGGCGTTATTGTAATTCCGGTTGGAGCCAGGCACAAGTGCCAGCAAGGTAGTGACTTTGAACGCCCTATGAATGACATTAATTGTTAATTGTTTTATTGTATTTATCGTCTCCCGGCATCTATTTTCTGTTCTTCCGCTGCCTAGCCGGGGGGCGCGATCCGGATCCCAACAGTGGTATTAGAGCCATGGTTTTCAGATCTGATTAATACGATTATTGCCATAATTGTATCTATATCTCGAAATTGCAGATCAAAACACAAAACTTTGGGAAAACCATCGGCCGGCCGCTGCCCCGCGTGGCGGCCCATCACGCGCGCCATAGCGCGCGCGACGCCATGCGCGCTGGTCGCGCATGGTGGCCGACCGTGGCCAGTTCGTTGCGCACCTAGTCGCGCCTCAGGCCGCGCAGACTTGCGCAAATTGTTGCGCTGTGGCTAGCCGCTGGGTGCGCACGGTTGCGCCGCTGGAACGATGGTGGCCGACCGCTGGGAACGCTCCTTCGCGCCGCTGTTGCTTCGATTGGTCGAGCGCCGCTGCGCGCAAGGAGGGCGACGAATGCTGGTCGCTGGCCGTCCAATGGACTCGCACGGCTGCACGCTGTTGGGCATGGAGCTCGCGCATGGCTGCGCCGCTTGCTGGCGTCGTCGTGCGACGATGGCGCATGGAGCGCCGCTCATGTAGCGGCCGCGCGCGCGCCCTTGGGCCGTGAAAATTTTTCGTTGGTGGCGGCCACCGGCCGGCCGCCGCTCCGGCGAGTCTCCGTCAATGTCGTGACGGCTGGTCTGATTTCTTCTAGGGTTTGGTTCGGGCCTGTCCCGGGCAGCCCGTGAAGTTTTCGGGCCGGTATGCGATATCGGGCCCGTTTTGGTCGATTTTGAAATTTTAAGTTTTTGGGCCTAGAGTTGTTTAAGCCCTATATGATACAATTAAAATTAGTAAAATGTGATTTTAATTATGAAATATGATTTTGTAATGAAATATGATTTTTTTGATTAAAATTAGTTTTATCGGCAAAATGCGATTTTGTTATAAAATACGATTTCGTAATTAGAATATGATTTTACGATAAATAATTAGATTATTTAAATTATGCATGTTAATTAGATTATCTGCATGATTGGGGTGATCGAGAGCCGTGCCCAATTTGTTAGGTGTATGCAATAGGTTTTGTATGATTTCGGTTTGTAAATATTTGATTATCATTTAAAGTGGGCCTGTTTGTGGCCCGTTCCCACCCCTTGATAAATGTATCCCTTGTATGTTATGGTTGATTTAAATGTAAATTACTAGATTTAGTGGGAGGACATCCGAAGACGGTGGACGTTGACGATCAAGATATTGGAGATCGAAGATCTGTAAAACCGGAAAGCTTTGTAATAGGATTGCATTGCATATTGCATTACCCCTAGGATTGGACCCAGGTCCGTGGCTGGCAACCACGGACCGCATAGCTCTCGCGATCGATCATCCCAATATTTATTTATATATAGATTAAATGAATCCGCATGTTTGCATGTTTTAAATTAGATTTAAATATGCATGAGACCAAAATTTTTCAAAAAAAAATCCCTCGTTTTAAATTTGATTTAAAACTTATATCAAGATAAAAGTTTATTCGATAAACTAAAGGGTATTTAAAATTGTTTAAATTAACCTACCTTCCATCAACAATGGGTGTACGTCGATGCTACCCGTATACATGGCCCGGCTCATATTATTGAGGGGGTCATGTAT
>KQ992992.1:38908-62931 GCA_001598015.1 Dorcoceras hygrometricum
ACTATGAGATATGGCAAATGGATGTGAAAACTGCGTTCCTTAATGGAAACATTAAGGAAGAGATCTATATGACGCAGCCTGAGGGTTTCACATCTGTTGGAAGCGAGCATAAGGTATGCAAGCTTCAGAGATCGATCTACGGTCTCAAACAAGCATCGCGAAGTTGGAACCTGAGATTCGATGAAACAATTAAGGATCTTGGTTTCATCAAGAATCTCGAGGAGCCATGTGTCTATAAAAAGGTAGTTAAAAGCGCTGTGACGTTCCTAGTACTTTATGTTGATGACATTCTACTCATTGGGAATGATGTAGGAATGTTGCAGTCAACTAAAGTATTGTTGTCTAGCAGATTTTCGATGAAGGACATGGGTGAAGCATCCTATATTCTAGGAATACAGATCTATCGGGATAAATCTAAACGGATTCTCGGACTCACCCAAGCTACCTACATCGATACCATACTTAAGAGGTTCTCTATGGAAGAGTCCAAAAGAGGACACCTACCTATGTGCCACGGGGTCACTCTATCTAAGTCTTTGTGTCCAAAGACTGATGAGGAGATAGAGAGTATGGCACGTGTACCATATGCCTCGGCGATAGGTAGTATTATGTATGGCATGATCTCGACTAGACCGGATGTCGCATATGCTCTGAGTGTCACGAGCCGCTACCAGGCCAACCCCGGCCAATTGAATTGGAAGGCTGTGAAGGATATTCTTAAGTACTTACGAAGGACTAAGAATATGTTCATGGTCTATGGGGGTGGTGAACTGAAACTGGAAGGCTACACTGATTCTAGCTTCCAGTGTGACGTGGATGATTCGAAATCAACCTCTGGATTTGTATTCATGCTCAATGGTGGAGCTGTCTCTTGGAAGAGTTCCAAGCAAGACACCATCGCGGCATTCAACCACTGAGGCTGAGTACATTGCAGTATCAGCTGCTGCTAAGGAGGCCGTTTGGATAAGGAATTTCGTCCAAGAGTTGGGCGTCATTCCTAATGGAGTTGGTCCAATCCCGGTGTACTGCGACAACACGGGTTCCGTTGGGCAAGCAAAGGAGCCTAGGTCTCACCAAAGATCCAAACACATACTGAGGAAATACCACATAATCCGGGATATTGTGGCTAGAGGTGACATAGCAGTTGAGAGAGTCGCCTCTGCGGACAACGTTGCTGATCCACTTACGAAGCCCTTGCCAGGACCCTTGTTTGAAAAACATCGCGAAACAATGGAACTGCATCTGATGAGTATTTGGCTTTAGGGCAAGTGGGAGATTGTTATAGTAGATGCGGCTATGGCCAGTAAAATTCTAATTGACTTGAACATTGCGACTGGTGAAAAGTTTTCATCATAGTCAACACCTTGCCTTTGAGTGTAAACTTTCGCGACCAGTCGTACCTTGTAGGTCAGTACATTACCATCAGGCCCAAGTTTCTCTTGTATATCCATTTACACCCAATAGGAACGATTTCTTCGGGAGGGTTAACAAGAGTCCAAACTTGGTTAGCATGCATTGAGTCAATCTCAGATTGCATTGCTTCAAGCCACAAATTAGAATCAGCATCGGAAATTGCCTCCTTGAATGTTCTTGGATCACATCCAATAGTTTGATCACTTTGATCATCTTCAAGGAGGAAACCATATCTATCAGGAGCCCTAGGAACCCTTTCGGATCTCCTAGGTGCGACCATTTTTGGTACTGGCTCTTGAGGTGCAGGAGATTCACTTGGTACTTCAGTTGGTTCTCGAACTTCTTCGAGTTCTACTATCTTGCCTTTTCTATCGAGTAGAAACTCCCTTTCTAGAAAGATGGCATTTCTAGAAACAAACACTTTTGTTTCGTTGGGATATTAGAAGTAGTATCCAATGGAATTCTTTGGATACCCAATGAATTAGCATCGAATGGATCTATTATCTAGCTTATCTCCCACTGTCTGCTTCACGTAAGCAGGACATCCCCAAATCCTCATACCCCAAATCCTCATGTATGAGAATTTGGGCAGCTTGCCCATACATATCTCATATGGAGTCTTATCCACTGCCTTGGTGTGGACATTGTTCAACAACATCACCGTCGTTTCGAGCGCACAGCCCCAAAACGAGGTAGGAAGTTTAGTGAAGCTCATCATAGATCGAACCATGTCCATCAAGGTTCGATTACGACGCTCCGCTACACCATTGAGTTGTGGTGTGGCCGGAGGGGTCCACTGTGAGAGAATCCCATTATCTATAAGATAGTCTTGAAATTCAGCACTCAAGTATTCACCACCTCGATCGGATCGAAGTGCTTTAATACTTTTCCCCAACTGATTTTCTACTTCAGTCTTGAATTATTTGAACCTGTCAAATGACTCAGACTTGTGCTTCATTAAGTACAAGTACCCATACCTAGAGTGATCATCGGTAAAGATGCTGAAGTATGTGTGACCGTACTTAGTACCAATCCTAAGTGGACCACCCACATGAGTATGGATCAAATCCAATAGGCCTTGAGCACATTCAGGCTTTCCCTTGAAGGGTTGTTTAGTCATTTTTCCCTTGAGACAAGATTCATAAGTCGGTATGGAGTTAATGTCTGACATATCAAACATGTCACTCCTAAACAATTTGTTCATCCTACTTAGGGAAATGTGACCTAGCCTAGCGTGCCAAAGTTGTGCTGGGTTCAAGCTATCGTTTTTCCTTTTAATTGTTGTTGTATGTGTTTCCACATAGCGAGTTGGAACTTCTTTTAATTTTAAGGTGTATAAATCGTTTTTACGTTCCCCAATTCCGATTAAACATTCATTCTTGTATATATTGAAAATTGAATTAGCATAATGACAAGAATATCCATCACTATGAAGCATAGAAACAGAAATAATGTTCTTTATTAATTCGGGAACAAACAAAACGTTTCTCAATAACAACTTAAAATTCGAAGACAGAAATAAATAGACATCTCCTACAGCTACTGCAGCAACCCTTGCTCCATTGCCCAGCCTCAAGTGGGTCTCACCCTCTCTAAGACGTCGGCTTCTTGTCATCACCTGTAAATCATTGCAGATATGACATCCACATCCGGTATCAAGTACCCAAGAATTCGAATTAAGAGACATATTTATTTCAATATAGAACATACCTTTCGCAGTTCGCAACTGCTCGAGGTACTCCTTGCAGTTCCTCCTCCAGTGCTCAGGCTTGTGGCAGTGGTGGCAAACATCCTCAAATTTGTTTGGCTTGGAAGCCTTTGCCTTGGGCCTTTTGGTGGGCTTTTCCTCCTTCGCAGGGGCAGAATGCTTCTTGCCCTTGCGTTTGGGCCCCTTCTTCGCAGAGGAAGAAGAGCCCATAAGGAGGACGAGCTTGTCCTTATTTATGGTCCCTTCGAACACTACAAGCATGTTCACCACCTCTTCAAGGGTGGCTTCCAGCTTGTTCATGTTAAAATTGACCACAAAGGGGTCGAATGCAGCAGGGAGTGAGAGGAGAATCAGATCCACTGACAGCTCATGTGGAAGCGTGATGTCAAGGCCCACCAACTTTTCAATAAGCCCAATCACACAAACCCCATGCTCGCGGACCGAAGTCCCATCGCGCATGCGGCTCGTCATGATCTCCTTGACAGTGGTGAACCTCTCAGTCCGCGAGTTCTCCCCATACAGCTTTTTAAGATGAAGGTGTATGTCAGCAGCATACACCGTCTTCTCAAAACGCCGCTGCATTTCGTTTGACATCGATGCCATCATATAGCATCGTGTCTTAAGCTCGTCATCCCACCTTTTATTCAGCTTTGTCAGCTCCTCAGGGCTGATATCTCCAGGGGCTTCCTTCGGAGGGCTCTTGTCTAACGTGTAGAGGAGCTTCTCCGAAGCCAAAACAATATTGAGGTTTCGAAGCCAGTCTTGGTAGTTCAGACAAGTGAACTTGTTGCTATCCAGTATAGCAGCAAGTGGATTTTTGATCGAAGACATTATATAAGCAGTTTATACTAAAAAGAAAAACAGACATGCATTACTAACTATATATGAAAAACTGTTGGTCCGTTTACAATTAAATAAGGATCAAAAAGATCAGCAGGTGCTGTTTTGGACAACCATTAAAAAAAAATTGCGCACTGCTAATACTTGAGCTGCAATAGCTCGTTGTTCTTGAACATTTACAATAACTAGAGCACCGGAGACAGATCTGGTATGATTTAAAAATCATGCGGAAATTACAAGAACTGAATCCTATATTTTAAAACAACTCAAACAGATTTATGTACAACATAAATCTGTTCGAGACTTGTGTGCTTGTGTGCTGCTGAAATGCGATGCTAAGTAAATAGTCTGCTGAAATGCGTGCGTGCTGATTTATGCTTATGCGTAAGATGCGTGCTAGAATGCTAAGTAAAATATGCAGTACAGAAAGCTTAAAGAACACGATACTCAGCACAGCATATTTGTTTCTGGAAGTTCGGACCTCAATGTCCTACATCTCCCCTTCTTCCACCTCGGAAGGATCCACTACTTCTCAATTGCACAACAGCCTCAACTGTGTGACTGACTACATACACAAGAGTTTTACGTCTTCATGCTTGGACGGGAACTGTGAACATATTACGAGATTCATTCACAAACATATGTGAATGAATCCGGGTGTGTGAGATTGATACATTGTAGCTCTCAAACTCTCTGTTTTTCTCACACACGAGGGACATGCTCTAACAAGCTAAACTAGACTTAGCAATCAACACTCGTGAAAAGCTCCTCTCTAATGGCGGTCGATTGCTTCGTCTATCTCTTCTTTTTCCCTCTGTTGGTGCACTGTATATACAAAGTAATTCTACCACATTATGTAGTAGCACCAACTGAACGAACTCATGAACACTTCTTCAATTTGCGTTGCCTCTAATATATAGACTCTGCTGAATTTCTTCCCGTTGGAAAGCTTACAAAACTGTTCAGTGCTTCAACTGGCTAATTTGACTTCTTTCCATTTTAGTGCAACGCTCCTCTGTAAAGTACCAACAGAAGAACAGTACTTGTGTCCTTTTCTTTTGCAGGCTTCTGTCGCTTTCTCCATTTGAATTGAGCTCAGCAGTTGACATTCATCTTTGATAATTCTTCGTGTTGTCAACTGCTTCGCTACTGATTTATTCTCTTCAATAGCTGCGCTTTGCTACTTCTTCTTTTCTTTGCGCGTGGGAACCAAGTCGACTGAATATGCAAAGCTTGCGACTGGTTGAGTAGCAACAGCTGATTTATATGAGCTCTTGACTGGATGCTGCTGTTGCTTGCGTCTGGTTCATCAAACATAGCTTCGCCTGAATCTTCTTGCGTCTGGATATCTTTGCGTTGCTACTGGATCCACTGTAGCTTCGAATGCTGAAATATCAACGCAAAGTCTTCCTGCTGAATCTTTAGCGCAAGAGCAAAACGTTGTCGTATCAACTTATGTAAACGACATCGTTTTGCAATTACTATCTTCAAATGCTATCTGCTGAATATGATGACATCACCGATGACATCATCAACACTATTTCATCTGCTGAATCTCCAGCACGACGTCGCCTCGTCTTTTGCGCTTCGCTTCATCTGCTGATAGCCAACTGCTGATTGTGATGACATCAAGGCTGATGTCATCACAGCTCATTCCATATCTAGCGCAACTCTTCTCATCTGCTGAATCTTCCTGCTGATCACTGTAGCTCCTGCTGAATGATGACGTCACTGCTGATGTCATCTACAAAGTACTTCAGCTGATCTTCTTCAATACTCTAGCTCCAGCTTGCGCTTCTCTTAAGCTTCTTGAATAGCGACTGTTGATAGATTCATCAACAGTACTTATAAACGCTACTGCTAACAGATTCGTCAACAGTAACTTGCGCATCTTCTTCTTCGATCTAATGCTCCAGCAAGCTTCTCGATACATGATCCAGCTGGTTCGCTTCGCACTTTAGCTCTTCAGCTGGTTGTTATCGTTCCAGCAGGATTATCATGCTCCAGCTGATTTCTTGGCCTCCGCCTGATTACGAACAACTGATTTAACTCTGGACGTCTCCATCGCTAATTCAACTGCTGATTCCATGAACACCAAACCAACTGCTGAATCAATATATTGCGAACCAACTGCTGGACAAATATATCTGCTGCTGATTGACTTCTTCAATACATAGAATCTGCACACTTAATTGGAATTGTTAGAAACACAATAATAGGTTTTGTGTAATTCAAAACTTAATTAGGATCTGTCAAAACAGATCCAACAAAAATGCTAAGACATAAAACAAGGTCATTTAGTTTTATGAATTACCCTCCCACTATTTTAACGATTTCACCACCCTCTAATGAAATCGAGAAAGCAAGTTTCCTTAGTGGGTACACAGAGTCCAATCAAACGATCATGGTCCCGAATAATATCAGCCAACCATGACCCTCAAAAGATAGAGCCCAATTGTAACAGGTGCAACCTCCATGTATTTACCTCACGTCCAGTAAGGGCCCAATAATATGACGCCGATTACTATCACGTGTCAAGATGACCCATCAATGTCGAGTTGTGAAGGACGGTCCCCTTAACGTCCCCAATAATATGAGCCAACGTTAAAGGGAGTTCCAACCAACTCACAGCGAGTGTCAATGACGTGTACAGCTTTCCGGCATACATAACCCCTCAATAATATGAGCCGGGCTATGTATACGGGTAGCATCGACGTACACTCATTGTTGATGGAAGGTAGGAAAATTTAAACAGATTTAAATTCCCTTAGTTTATCGAATAAACTTTTAATCTTGATATAAATTTTAAATCATATTTAAAATGAGGGATTTTAATTTTGAAAATTCAGTCTCATTAATTTTAAATCATAATTTAAAGTGCGGATTCAACAAACATATATCGCATATAGAAAATTTGGGATGATCGATAGCGAGAGCTATGCGGTCCGTGGTTGCCAATCACGGACCTAGGTCCAGTCCTAGGTGAAATGCAGTATGCAATGCAATCCTATTACAATTGCTTCCAGTTTTACAAATATTCGGTCTTCAATATCTTTGATCATCATCTCCACCATCTTCAAAAGTCCTCCCACTAAATCTAATATTTACATTTAATATCCATGACATATTGGGATACAATTTTAAGGGGTGGGAACGGGCCATAAAACAGGCCCACTTTGTAAATGATATCAACAATATTACAACCAAAAATCGCAAAACCTAGCATACACCTAACACATTGGGCACGGCTCTCGATCATCCCAAACATGCAATCAATTCAAATAATTGACACAAATTAAATAATCAAATCAAATTTGATAATTTCCCAACAAAATCATATTTTAAATATAAAATCATATTTTATTAATAAAATCACATTTTGTCAATTTTAATTGCATCAAATTGGGCTTAAAACAATTTTAGGCTCAAAATCGCAAAAATTCCAAAAATCAATTTTGGTCCGACCAAAATGGCCCAATATCAAATATTGGCCCGAAACCCCTTCGGGCCGCCCGGGACAGGCCCGAAACAAACCCTAGAAGTAAAAAACAGTGTCTCAACACCGCCGCCTGCACAGCGTGCGGCACAGGGCCGCAAGCTGCGCGCGCCACCGCACACAACTCGTGCGCACGGTGGCGGCCACCTACGCGCACAGCGCGCGTGGGTGGGCGGCAGGCGCCGTGCGCCACCATCCCCGACAATCGCGCATGGTGGCCGCCCATCGTCACTGTAGCTGCATGCAACTACAGTGCCCGTCGCCTGCAAGTTGCGCGCGCCGGCGCAGCACGCTACAGTGCCCGTCGCCTGCAAGTTGCGCACGGCGGCGCCCGATCCAAAAAAATTTTTTTTGTTGTTTTTGTGATTTTGAAATCAGATGCAATTCAGGCACAAATATGTATTGATAGATTCGAGCCTTGGCTCTGATACCACTGTTGGCGCAGTGGCGGATTCGGATCCCGTTCCCGGGGGCACAGCGGAAGTTTCAAAAATTGCCCCGGAAACGTTCAATACATAACAAATAAAGCACTAAAACATACATAGGATGTTTTAATGAAGGTTACCTTGATGGCGTCTAGGCGCCTGGCTCCGACCAGATTCACAGGGAAACTGGCACTTCAATGTTGGCGGCGGTAGATCTCCTAATCCGGTCCACGACTGGAAACAGGACTCCTTCGTCAGTCTGCACTAGAAGAGCTGACGAATTTGACATGAAGGGAATCTCCACAACAAGGTGATCGGAACAGGTCCGATCACGACGGCGCGACGACGGCCGGCGGCAAGGCGGCGGCGGCCGAGAGGGGCGTGGAGGAGAGGGGTGGGTGGCGCTTAGAGGCTAGGGTTTTGTATTGTGTAGTAGTGTCATACATCAACCCTAGGCCATGCATATGTAGACTAGTGATGGGCTAGGACCGGCCCAATAGGCCTGGGTCAGGCCCAAGTCCATATGAACATTCGGTTCATTTCCATCACGGTGGCTTCATCATAACTCCGATCGACGATCTAATCGGACCATGGAAACAGGACTCCTTCGTCAGTCTGCACAGAAGAGCTGACGAATTTGACATGAACGGGAATCTCCACGAACAAGGTGATCGGAACAGGTCCGATCACGACGGCGCGACGACGGCCGGCGGCAAGGCGGCGGCGGCCGAGAGGGGCGTGGAGGAGAGGGGTGGGTGGCGCTTAGAGGCTAGGGTTTTGTATTGTGTAGTAGTGTCATACATCAACCCTAGGCCATGCATATGTAGACTAGTGATGGGCTAGGACCGGCCCAATAGGCCTGGGTCAGGCCCAAGTCCATATGAACATTCGGTTCATTTCCATCACGGTGGCTTCATCATAACTCCGATCGACGATCTAATCGGACCAATCTACACAGTTTCCAAAACTGAGTATTATGATGCGAAAATTTTTTTTCAGACCATACTCCAAAATTACAGTTTAGCCCCTCAACTATGGGAAATCGCAATTTGACTCCTGTTGACTTTTAGGAAGTCGCACTAACTAAATTCCTCCTCTTATGCTCAACACATTGAGCTTAATTTCCGTGCGGGAATCATGAATCCAGTACTTGTGTGACCCTCAATGGTTCAGGGATACAGCTATCCGTGGGCTCACAACCATTGCGACTCCGAAATCACAATTTCGGACATGCTCATCGGATCATGGTAAAGCGCCTAGCAACATCGCCCATGATCCCCTATGTATCACTGATAGTGCCTGCAAGAACCAGTCGATCATGGTTATCGTACAGTACGGTCCTTTCAACACATATATCCCGATTAGATCAACGACCATTGGTACATCGAGAGTTGCTAGAGATCTAATAACTATGCATACATCTCGGAGATCAAATAGTGACATCGCATGTGTTACTAGGTAAACCCATTTACCTAAAACACATCTAGTACTCTGGCCAGAGATTTATCACACTATTATCTCCTTAGATAGCATAGGATATCCACGCATAAAAGCGAGCGGTGAATCCTCGACAACGAAGCATCGACTCCTACATGCATCGGGACCTCACCCAATCCCGCCACCTAATGACCCCAAATGAGTCGGTAAACGGGTCAAAGTGAGGCACCTATCATATAGAGTCTCAATGACGTTTCGAGTAGTGAGGACTAATCAGTACAACCAAGACCTCGGACTTATCCACTCGACAAATGGTAATCACTTGGAAAGTCCGAACGAGGGTAGTTCGATAGATCACCAGGTCACTATCCATCTGCATGCTCAAAACATCACAATGTTCCCTACCAATGAAACAAGGTACTTCACATCGCAGATGCTAGTCTCAATCTCGGGCGGCTTTATCCTCATTTTGACGGCCCAATAGACTAGGAACGAGTTTAGAATACACAGTGACTATTAGATATGTTTTTTGATAGCCATCATATCCACTATCACATCTAACATACACTATGGTGCATTCTAGGTCTTTATCCAAAACCAACATTATAACATAATGAAAATAAAGAATTCCATAAAAGAAATGCTAATTTCATAAATAAATATCGTTATACAAAGAATCAATAAAACCCACACGCCACAAGTTGGCTAGTTGGGCATCTACTCTAACATGATCAAGTACAAACAAGGTAAGGAAAACATAGTGGCCGATGCACTATCACGAAGGTATGTTTTATTCTCCATCCTAGGTTCGAAGTTTTTGGGATTTGAACATGTAAAAGAGTTATATGCACTAGATGATGATTTTAAGGATATGTTTGAGTGTTGCATGCATGGAACACATGAAAAATTTTATTTGCATGAGGGGTTATTATTTAGGGAACATAGATTGTGTATCCCTAAGTCTTCCATTAGAGAATTGCTTGTTAAAGAAGCGCATGGTGGTGGACTAATGGGACATTTTGGTGTGGCTAAGACCTTGAACGCATTGCATGAACATTTTTTTTGGCCTCATATGAAACGTGATGTCCAACGTAATTGTGAAAGGCGTATAACACGTAGACAAGCAAAGTCTAGGGTACAACCCCATGGGCTGTATACACCTCTCCCTATTCCTACTGAACCTTGGGTTGACCTGTCTATGGATTTCGTTCTGGGGTTACCTAGGTCTAAGAAGGGAAGGGATGCTATTTTTGTGGTGGTTGACCGTTTCTCCAAAATGGCTCATTTTATTGCATGTCATAAAGCGGATGATGCTTCTAATGTGGCTGACTTGTTCTTTAGGGAGGTTGTTAGACTGCATGGGATGCCTAGGAGCATTGTGTCTGATAGGGATACACGATTTTTGAGTTACTTTTGGAAGACGCTATGGTGCAAGATTGGTACTAAGTTACTCTTTTCTACTACTTGTCACCCTCAGACGGATGGGAAAACTGAAGTTGTTAATAGGACTTTAGGGACACTATTGCGTGCCATAATAAGCAAGAATTTAAAGAGTTGGGAAGAGTTTTTTCCTTTTGTCGAGTTTGCATATAATAGGAGTGTTCACTCTACTACAGGGTTTTCTCCATTTGAGATTGTATATGGTTTTAACCCACTAACTCCTATGGATTTGTTGTCTCTCCCTATGAGTGAAAGGTTGAACTTGGATGGCAAGAAAAAGGCTGAGTATGTGAGAACTCTACATGAGAAGGTCAGAGCCAACATCGAGAAGAAGATTCAGCAATACACCAGGCAAGCCAACAAAGGAAAGAAGAAGGTTACTTTTGAGCCTGGAGACTGGGTGTGGCTGCACTTAAGGAAAGAACGGTTCCAAGAGAAGAGGCGTTCCAAACTATGGGCGATGGACCATTCCAAGTGCTAGAGAGGATCAATGACAATGCCTACAAGTTGGATCTACCCGGTGAGTATAATGTGAGTGCTACTTTTAACGTTAGTGACCTCTCTTTATTCGATGTAGGTCACGATCAACATTTGAGGACAAATCCTTCTCAAGAGGGGGAGGATGATGCAATCACAGCTATACGACGGGATCCATTAGCATTGCCCTCGGGACCAATCACAAGAGGACGCAACAAGAAGTTCAAAGAAGCCCTTCACGGACTCGTTTTGAGCACACAAGAAATGTTTAAAGAAGAGGGGAATCATGCACATGAAAAGCTAGTTGGTGGGTTAAGAGATTATATTATCAATATTATTCAAGTCCAAGACTAGAAAATGAAGGATGAACAAAAAAACGAGTACATGCATGCGCTGCATGCATAGGACATTTGGTTTCACATGCATAGGACATTTGGGTTGTTTTGACTTTTAAATTACTTTCCTTAAGATAAGATTTTCAAATAGTATTAGACAAGGTAAGAGATTGAGTCCTTCCATGACTAGGAGATTTGTTTCCTAATAAAGAGGGATTCTAGGTTGGAAAGAATCATTAGGACTCTTGGAAACAAGTCTATATATATATTAGGAGGTGGATTTCGAATTTATTGAAGTTATGAGTAAAATTCTTTTGGTTTCTTGCAAATTTGGTGTTTACCTTAAAAAAAATCAAACTTATCAAAGTCTATAACTTTGTGGCGTTTGTCGGTTGATCTTCGCACGGATTGTCAAAGACATGAGTTCCTTTGGAGGTTCGTTTGAGATTAATCTTTTTCTTTTCGTTGTGATTTTTGTTTCCTTTGAGAATCCATACGGAAAAGGATTTCACACATCCTAAACATCTTGTTCTAACGATCGGGCATAATTCGGTTCTCTTGGCTATTGAATTGAGGGCGCGTGGCAATCAATATCACGTGTTTGCCTTTCTTCACCCACGAGAATCATATCAGTATCTAACGAGGGTTTGAAATTGGAGATAAGAAATATCGGGTTCAGAATAATTCTAAGTGTCGATCAACACTTATCTATATATCTCTCAATCCACCAGCTGCTGCTCACCGAAATCAGCAGACATCGAAACAGTAGGTATCTTACAACAGACACCAGCCGTTGCTCACAACAGATATCAGCTCTTCCTCTCCACGAAACCAGCAGCAACCATCAGAAGTTGTATTCTCAAAAGAACATCAAAACGACGCCGCATCAACTAATCAAAACGACACCGCATCGCTCCAGCAGCCGACAACAGATTCCTTGCAAAACAACCAGCAGCTGGTCGCGCTAATTAACTCAAACGACGACGTAAAAGACACGTCATCATATCTTATGAACTAAACAATCCAGATAGCAGTTTTGCATACTTTCCTTTGTAACCAGATAACGTATTTAGAACAATCTTTCTTCGAGCTGGTTTACCGAGCTAGTCTTCCAGTTGGTCTATGATACCACTTTGATCTAAGCTGTTTTCTCAAACTGTACCACACTATTTTTTTATCTGCTCTACTCAACTGATGTAATTTCAATTTTGTTTCTAATTTTTCGAGCTTGAATTTCCTGAACTAGCTTGTCCTTAACCAGCTAAGCATCTCTGGAATGGTTTTACTTTAAACAGCTTGACTAAATTTACCTTAGATGATTTGTCCTTAACCAACTCGACTCTGCTCTGATCTGGTTTTTATATTCAACGATGTAAGCCCTATCTTGTACCTCTGAGCTGATTAATCTATTTTATTTGTCTTCACCAAAACTTCTGAAATTAACTCTAACACAATCACAAGGATATAATTCGTTCCCCCTAAGTTGGATATCTAGATAGGACCAAATAGGTCAATGTGCAACAGTTCCAAGCTCCGGGAAGAGGAGTTACAACCCTTGTTCTTAAAAGTGGATTGGACTTGCTTTCCAAGCTGACAGGATGAACACAATTTATCTTTTGTAAAATAAATCTTGGGCAAACCAGTGACCAAATCTTGCTTACACAGACTGGATATAGTTTTAAAATTTGCATGATTCATGCATTTATGCCACAACCATGCTTTAGATGAATTTGCAACCAAACAGGTAGATTCAGTAACCAGCTGTTCAGACCAGTTCACATTATAAGTATTGCCTGATCTGTGTCCTATTAGGACGGTCATACCAGTTGGATTCTGAACTGTGCATGTGTATTTGTGAAAATTAACCACATACCCATAATCACATAACTGACTAATGCTTATCAGATTATAGCAAAGATTATCAACAAGTAGCACGTCATTTATAACTATGTTACCATGGACAATCTTACCTTTTCCCATGGTTTCACGTGTTGAGTTATTGCCAAATCAATCTTTGGTCCTCTGGAGTATTTTATGTCCGATAGCAGCTTGTAATCCTAGTCATATGTCTGGAACAACCACTGTCCAGATACCATTCAGAATTCATGAATATCTGAAATTAGAAATAAGATTTTGGTACCCAGTTTCACTTGGGTCCAGATTGGATTAACCCTTTCGGGACCAATACTTGAATTAACTTGACATTTTTCCCGTGTATGTGTCCACTAGGGTGCGTGCTAAAATACAATGTGATCTGTTGAACCTTGGTTTTGTACTTTGACCATCCAGATCGTGTCCGAGCTGGTATGCTCTGTTCTGCTTCCTTAACTTTACTGAACTACGCCTTTGCTGGTGTAGATCAGATGACTATGAACCAGCTTTAGCTCGATCCTTGTCTAGTCTGTTCTTTAGCCAGCTAAGCTTGGAGTTCTCAGGCTCAGCATATCCTATACCAAACTTTCCCTTCTGGTTCAGGATACAATCTGATCATCATAATTAACCGATTCAAGTGTATCATGTATCATTGAAACGAACCGTACACTAGAAATTTTTTTTTAAAAATCATGTGCGGAATAAATAAACTAAAAAGTATGGCCCGTTCCCTTTAAAACATTTCTCAACATCCTTTAAAACATAAATAAATGAATATCTTAAAACATCAAATCATCAATGCTATTTAAAACCAGAGTGCGTAAAAGTAGAGGAAACTGAGCATGCTAAATAAACTACTGAAAAGTGTATCATAACATGGATAAAACGTCAGAATGGCCACGGGGTACAACTGCAGCGGACGCTCAGAGGGCTTCACCGCCAGTAGGGATAAACCCATCAGATGTCTCACCTGCATCATTTAAACCTAGTGAGCCTAAAGGCCCAGCATTCTCTATCTTTTAAAATAGCAACGTACGTAATAGTAAAATCACATGCAAACACATACGCATAATAAAATAACATTAAAAACATGTATGCATCCATGATCGTAAACATGGTTCGTAACTCAGTCGTACGTATCATAATCATATAGCATACATAATAAGGCATGACGTAACATAACATAAAAACGTATGAGTTTTATCAGTGAAATGGGAGCGAGCGTATGATTGATCAATCGAAAGAACAAACGTACGTGGCGGTGCGGTTCACCCCGACCTTACCTCGGATCCCACACACCTTTATGCCACTTCACCATGTCGTGATCACATGGATCTATAGGCTCGTAATACATTAATGCAGGGGATCCTCGGGCCCGGTATCCCGACTAGCTCCCATCATTAAACTTGCCACAAGTCACTTCAATCCCTCAGGTTTTCTTACAAAAAACATGCCTTTAACGTTTCATAAATTCTCATGATGCGTGCATTTCATTAAAAACATGCAATTTAAAAGCTTAGCCCGTGAATATATATTTAAATCCTTCCTTTAAAACATTAACATACATAGAATACTATATATATAATTAAATATATATTCACGACTTCTACTACTCCGGTCAAGTACTGGTTCAGGTGCCTGGCCCACTACTTCTAAGCCCAAAAAGAACCTAGACTTAACTTAAAAATTGACTTAGCCTTATACATGACTTGGCCCAAAACTTTAAATTTGACCTTTAAAATTTCTAATATACTTCATCCTTTACTAAAAACCAACTATTTAGAATTTGACCAATCAAAGATCCATTGACCAATTTTGACTAAATAAAATCCCAATGACCACAATTTTTACTTTAAAACTTAAAAATAAAATATTGGGTCCGAAAAGAATTAAAATTTTGACTAAATAATTTGACTTAAAAACATTTGACCAAAATTCTTAAAATTGGACCCTATACTTTAATAAAATAACCAGTCCGAAGTTAAAATAAGTTGGACCAAACTTAAAATATTTTGACTCGACCCTCGACGACCAAAATTCTTAAAATTGGACCCTATACTTTAATAAATAACCAGTCCGAAGTTAAAATAAGTTGGACCAAACTTAAAATATTTTGACTCGACCCTCGACTAACTGACTCGGTCCCACCAAACCAACCCGTCCAGCCGAACCGGCCAGCCCATGCAAAGGAACCCTAAACCTAGCCGCCACTCCCATGCACGACGCCCACACGACCAACCGCTACTCCACGCCTTCGGTCGCCCAGCTCTGGCCACCCATGGCTAGAGCCCCTCTAGCTGGACCGCCCCCAGGTCCAGCCAGCCCTACTGGACCATCCTTGGCTAGAACCATGAGCCACATGGTTCGGTCGAGAAGCTACAAGCACACGGACGTGTGCCACACATAGGGTGCGATCGAGCCACCCTCCAAATCTGCTCGACCAATCGATCTAGACGTCTCCCCACCTAGACTTGGACCACCATGAACCTCCTAGGACCAAGCCATAGACCCTAAGAACAGCCCTTAGCCGAATAAAATCAAGAACCGATCGAAACTTGTTAGAAAAAGATATGAACATGTGTGGATCTAACACGTTAAACGTAGATCAATGCAATTCACATACAATTAATGCATTTGAACATTAAAAACAGTTTAATATGGCGTAAATGGTGAGAAAAAGAATAGATATTACATGCCTGGATTGGAGAAAGGGATGATCTGCGAGTTACCGACGTGTAGGACGCGAGATCGGGACAAGACCACCTTGGATCACCAAAATTTGAAGAAATATCGATGGGGTCGCTTGTAGAAGGATGGGACGGCTATGGTGAATGAGTGGAGGCTATGGTTTTACAAAAATTAAGGTTTGAAAGAATGAGTGGTGACAAAAATGACCCCTCATGTGTTTAATTATTAAAATAAAAGGAGTTTTCTAATTCTAACCCTCCACTCAATTAAAATGTTGAATAAAACTTTAAACATGGCTTTAAAATCTCTAATTTCGTAATAAAAGGCCTCCCCAATTTTAAAATACAACAAAGTCCATTAAAACAACCCGTATAGGAAAAAAACTAGTTCCCCTCAAAACAATCATAAAAACCATAATTTTCGGAAATTTTTGCTTGAAAATAATAAATTTGCTTTTAAAAATCTAAGGGCTTAAAAATCTCAAAGAATTTTCATCTCGGTCGTCCCTAGTCTCGTCCACGCTTCCTGACTCAAACAGGCTAAAAATAATACATGCATATCATTCAACATTAAAATCATAAATAAATCACATAAAATAACATATAATTTTCTAAATGATTTCCCCCCTAGTCATGAATTCGTTTCTACGTATTTAGGCGTTACAACTCTCCCCCCATAAAGGAATTTCGTCCTCGAAATTAAGTACGTACCAAAAATCTCTGGGTAGCGCGTCCGCATATCGGCCTCAATCTCCCAGGTAGCCTCATCCTCTGAGTGATTTTGCCACCTGACTTTGACCATCGGAATACTCCGCGCTCTATGTCTGCGCTCCTCTCAAGCCAAACCTGTATTGGTCGCTCCTCGAATGATAAGTCTGGTGGTAACTGGAGCGGCTCAAAATCAAACATGTGCGACGGATTCGGAACATACTTCCGCAGCGTCGAGATGTGGAATACATTATGAACCGCTGACAGTATGGGTGGTAACGCTACTCGATATGACAAAGTACCAACCCTCTACAAAATCTCGAATGGCCCAATGAACCTCGGACTGAGCTTGCCCCTCCGACCAAAGCACATCACGCCCTTCATGGGTGAGATCCTTACAAACACGTGATCCCCAACATCTAACTCCAGATATTGTCGTCTCTGATCGGCATAACTCTTTTGACGACTCTGGGCTGTCCTCATCCGATCTCGTATCCTCGTCACTATGTCCGCTGTCTGCTGCACTATCTCCGGACCAGTCAGCACTCTCTCTCAAACCTCGTCCCACAGCACGGGAGATCGACATCTCCTCATGTACAGATCCTCATAAGGAGCCATCCCAATCGATGCTTGAAAGCTGTTGTTGTATGTGAACTCTACCAGAGGCAATCTCGAGTCCATCCTGACAGACCATCCGTCTGCGGGTGAAACGCCGTGCTGAACGACAACCTAGTCCCCAAGGCGGCATGTAAGCTCCTCCAGAATGCAGATGTAAATCTGGTGTCCCTGTCTGACACTATAGAGACTGGTATGCCATGCAGCCTGACAACCTCTCTGATGTAAAGCTCTGTGTACTGCGTCAGGGTGAAAGTAGTCTTCACCGATAAGAAATGCGCTGACTTGGTGAGTCTGTCCACAATCACTCATATCGTCGCTGGGACTCCTGGGTAACCCAACCACAAAATACATCCTGATGTGCTCCCATTTCCACTTGGGAATAGGGAGTGGCTGCAACAACCTGCCAGTCGTTGATGCTCTACCTTGACCGCTGACAAGTCAAGCACTCAGATACGAATCTCCCAATATCCTTCTTCATCCCCGACCACCAATACAGAGTCTGCAAATCTTTGTGCATCTTCGTACTCCCTGAGCGGCTGGAGTACGTCGATGCATGCGCCTCTGCTAAGATCTCAGCTCTCAGCTGCCCCGTACTCGGCACCCACATGCGACCTCTGAAACGTACAATCCCATCCTCAACTGTGTACAGACCTCATCCTCTGGCCTCATCTCGCTGTCTCCACTGCTGTACTGTGCATCAGAGGCCTGCCCATCTCTAATCCAATCCCGTAGAGTCGGCTGAACTGTGAGAGCAGTCAAACTTGATGCACCGCCTCCTGAGCAGAAATTCAGTCCGAATCTCTGTATCTCAGCCTGTAGTGGCCCCTCGACTGATAAACATGCCACTACTGCAGTCTTTCGGCTCAAAGCGTCTGCTACTACATTAGCTTTACCCGGATTGTAACGCCTAGAATTTCCTTACTACGTATAAATGAGCGCATGAATAGGGGGAAAATATTTTAGATGATTACATGCCATTCTATGTGATTTATTTATGATTTTTTGTTGCATGATATACATGTGTTATTTTTCAGCCTGCTTGAGCTACGGACGTGTGGACAAGATTAGGGTTGATCGGAATGAAAATGACTTTTAGATTTTTAAGTTATGGGATTTTAAGAATGAATTTATTTTATTTAAATAACTATTTTTGAAAATTAGGATTTCTATAATTATTTTGGAGGGGAACCCGTTTTTCACCTATACGGGCTGGTATATTGAGTTTTAAGGCATTTTAAATTATGAGGAGGCCTATATTTCGAAATTTTGTAATCCTTAAAGCCCAAGTATGAGTTTTAAGCACCTTTTTAAATTTACTAGAGGAGAAAGCTTGTATTTTCTTAATTAAAACAATAGGGGTCATATTAGGCACTTTCATTATTTCTTAAACACACTTTACACAAAACCTAGCCTCCATTTTCTGCACCAGCCGTCCTCTCCACTCCCCTAGCACACAAGTTTCGAAAATATTCAGCCATTGAAGAAGCTTGGTGATCCAAAGCCGGTTGCGCCCCGATCTCGCGTCTACAACGCCCGTACCTCGCAGATCTTCATCTTCTACAAATCAGACATGTGATATCAACTTCTTTTCTCACCATTTAAATCATATTAGACTGATTTTTATGAAAAATTGCATGGATTGGCTGTGTTCTTGTCGGATCTATGCATTGATGATTGCACCTCACGCATGGCTCACGTTTTCTTTCATGATCTCGATCGGTTTATGCATGGCTTCGGTTGACGCAGGTTCTAGAGACCATGGCTCGGTTCAAGGTGGTCCTAGGGAGGTCTAGAGGTGGTCCATGGGGGGGCAATCGGGGCTTGACGCTGGAAGAGCCAAGTTGGCTCGGCGCCCACTCGCATGCGCGACGCACGTCGCCCTTGGGAAGCTTCGTTCGAACCATGTGGCTCATGGTTCGAACCAGGTCTGGTAATGTTAGGACCGGCTGGACCTGGGAGTGGTCCATTCAGTGGGGCTCCGGCCAGGTCGGCCGGAGTTGGGAGGCCGAAAGCTGGAAGTAGAGACGGGTCATAGGAGGCGTGCATAGGGGGCTAGGTGAAGTCTAGGGTTGCATGAGGTGGTTCGGTTCAATTGAACCGGCTGGTTCGGTTGGACCGGATCGATTCTTCGAGTCTCGAGTCAAATGTTTTAAAAATCGATCCAAGTTATTTTAATTAGGGACCTGTTATTTTAATTATTGTGTCAAATGTCCAATTTTAAAGAAAATAGCTAGAAGGTCAAAATTGAGTCAAACTTTTTAATAATTTAAGTTATGTTTAATTTTAAGTTTTTAGTCAAAATTGGGGCCTTTGGAATTTTATTGGAGTCAAAATTGATTTTTGGGATTTAATTTGGTCAAAAATCGGTCTTTTGGTCAAAATCGGCTTTTGAGGTCAAAATTGATTTAAATTGATTTTAAAAGTCAAAATCGATTTTTAATAAGTCCAAATTGATTTCTAGATGTCAAAATTGATTTTAATTAGTTCCTTTTAGCCTTGATTTTTAGAAGTCTAAAATTTAATTTAATTAGGCAAAAATATTTAAAGAAGGTGAACATTCGTTTCATCGACTTAATTTAGAGTGATGTTTAGTCCAGTTGTAGTGGGCCGGGCTCCAGAACCAATCCTTGAAAGAAGTATAAAAATGTTGAAGCCCGTAAATATATAATTAATCATATATGTAGTTTGCTATGTACGTAAATGTTTTAAAAAAATGAATTAATTATACACTACCGGGATATTCTTTTAAATTGCATGATTTTAAGAAATTCACGCATCATGAGATTTTATGAAACGATCAGGCATGTCTCTTTTTAAGTTAAAACCCGAGGGATTGAAGTGATGTGGCAAATTTTTATGATGGGAGTTAGCCGGGTAGCCGGGCCCGGGGGTCCCCTGTTTTTAGGTATGATTATAGGCCTATGGATCCTCGTGTAACATCGGGGTGAAGTGGCAGTTTATAGTAGGTGTGACATATAGGGATCCTCGTGTGATATCGGGGTGAACCACACCGTCACGTACGTTGCTAATTACGACTGATCAGTCATACGCCTGTTCACTTTCAATGATACGACTCATACGTTTTTCAGGTTACCTTATGTCATGCCTTATATGTTATATGATATGTTATGATATGAAATGTATGAAGAAATGTTTTAAGATCATGCACGCATTCACGCTTTAATGTTATTTTAATTACAAGTATGTGCTTGTATGCGATTTTATTAGTATGTACTTTTTTATGTATTACAATAGAGCATGCTGCGCCTCTAGGCTCATTATGTTTAAACGGTGAAGGTGATGATCCTGTCGATGAGTATATTCCGACTGGCGGTGAGGACCTCTGAGTGCCTGCTGCAGCAGTACCCCGTGACCGCCTTTATGTTTCAGTTCTGCCATGATACAATTCTAGTTGTTGGGTTTTAAGCATGTTCACATTCAGTATTTTACTCAGTGATGTTATTATGTTGGATGTTTTAACGTTTTAAATATTTCTTTATTTATGTTTAAAAGTATTTTTGAGAAAATTATTTAGCAATGTTTTAGAAAGGAACGAGCCATACTTTAAGTTTATGTTTTCCGCACATGTATTTAAAAATATTTCTAGAGTCTGTTTCGTTTCAGTTGGTATCAGAGCGGTGGTTCCGGTGGGGTACTTGCCTGCTGCGTGGAGCGAAGTCGCACTACCAGTCTGAGAGTTTTATTTTTGAGTTATGTTTATGTTTGCATGCTGCATGGTTTAGCCTTGCATGAGTTTTGGACTTAGGGTTTTTAAAAAAAATAGACGCTTAGTCATGCACTTAGATTTACGTGATAAGGTTTTGGTGTGCCAGAACAATGCCTCCACGACGTGACAGGAACCAGCAGGATGATGCTACACCACCTCATCCTCCCCCACCACCTCAGTTGACTCTATATGAGCGAGCTAGCGTGGACATGCTACCTGGGATTACCAGGCTATTGGAGCGTCAGTCAGAGCGACCCGGGAAGTCGCATGAAGAGGACATTACAGAGAGGTTCCGCAAGCAGGGACCTAAGGAGTTTTCTGACACCACCGATCCACTTGTTGCTGAGGAGTGGATCCGATCCATGAAGACTATCTATGAATACATGGGTCTAGCGGACGTCGACAAGGTCCGTTGTGCCATTTTCATGCTGAAGGGAGACGCTGATCTATGGTGGAAAGGCGCAGTGGTTGGACTGTTTCTTGAGAGCCTGTGATGGTGCGAGTTCAAGAAAGTATTTTACGAGAAGTATTTTCCTGTAGATGCCCGGAGCCAGCTGATCCGGGAGTTTATGAGTCTCCACCAGGGAGACAAGACGGTTGCCGAGTATGTGAGGCAGTTTGAGCGAGGGTGTACCTTTGTGCCCTCGATTGCTACAGTTGAAAGTGAAACGTTGAGGCAGTTTACTGACGGACTGCGCCTGACATCCGCCACAATATCAACATGGTGGATGTGGAGACTTACATGAGCAGTGAACAGGGCTTACCGGTCTGAGCGGGGCCAGAAGGATATGAGGGATGACTATCAGAGGAAGAGACAGCTCCAGCAGCCCGTCAGGGGCCAGTCTTCGCAGCCACCAGCGAAGAGACCATATCAGGGGCCTTCTATGGGCCCAAGTCCTCAAGGGAAGCAGCAGCAGAGACAGCATGGCCAGCAGAGGCCACAGCAGTAGGGGGCCAGCGCACCTAGACCTGTAGAGTTTCCAGTCTGCAAGGAGTGCAGTAAGCGGCATCCAGGACCTTGTATGCTAGGGACTGGCAGGTGTTTTCACTGCAAGGATCCAGGGCATGTTTCTAGGTACTGATCTAAGAGGAGACAGGCCACTGGTCGCATGTTCATGATGTAGGCTGAGGCTGCAGATCCGGAAACGACTTTGCGCACAGGTATTCCGTTTAGATTTCTGTCGTTTCCGTGTTTTTCCATGTCACTAACTTGGTGTTTTAGAACTGCATGCTAGATAGAGCACTGCTAGGAAACTTGTTGCCTTAGTTGCTAGGTGAACATAGGTGGGAAATGTAGGACTTCTAGGACTTGTCTTGAGAACTTCTACGGATAGGACTAGCGAACTTAGAACTGTTTTAGGTATCTAAACTGCTTTTGGGATTTAGTATGGCCGTAAACGCGTACATGTGTGACGTTTCTGTTTCAGGCGAGATTTGGGTACGTGGGGTCACTACACTCGCTTTGCTAGACTCAGGGCGACCCACTCGTTTATTTCGAGTGCATTCACACAGAGGATGGGAATTATTCATGAGAGCATGGGGGTAGCTCTCGCCATGACGGTTCCATTAGGAGAGGAGTTGACGACGACCAGCGTCATGCAGGGCCTGACGATGATGTTTCAGGATCACGCGGTCAGAGAAGATTTGGTCGTTTTGCCGATGACAGGATTCGACTTCATCCTAGGCATGGATTGGCTGACAGAGTTTGGATCCATGATTGATTTTCAGCAGAGGACAGTTTCTATCAGACCGCCAGGGCAGCAGGCCTTCTTATTTGAGGCAGCTAGGAGGCCGCGGAAGCCTAGATTCATATCTGTTATGCAGGCGAGGAGGCTAGTTGAGCTTGGATGTCAAGCCTTCTTGGTCAGCGTTACCGCTTCTGGAGGTTCAGTAGGCCCTTCACTATCTGATGTGGAGGTAGTCAGGGATTATGTAGACGTCTTTCCTGATGACGTAGTGGGAGTTCCACCGGAGCGAGAGGTGGAGTTTTCTATTGAGCTGATGCATGGGATAGTGCCTATCTCTAAGGCACCTTATCGAGTAGCTCCTATCGAGATGAAGGAGCTTAAGAAGCAGCTTCAGGAGTTGCTTGATAAGGGGTTTATTCGCCCTAGCTTTTCTCCGTGGGGCGCGCCAGTGTTGTTTGTGAAGAAGAAGGATGGCAGCATGAGATTGTGAATTTACTACCGGGAGCTGAACAGAGTAAAAATGAAGAATAAGTATCCACTCCCGAGGATTGAGGATTTATTTGATCAGTTGTAGGGAGCTTCGGTGTTCTCGAAGATTGATCTGAGATCTGGCTACCATCAGCTGAGAGTTAGAGAGGAAGACGTGTCCAAGACTGCTTTTAGGCACGCTACGGCCACTTTCGAGTTTTTGGTGATGCCGTTTGGCCTGACGAATGCCCCAGCGATTTTCATGGATCTGATGAACAGGGTATTCAGGCAGTATTTGGACCAGTTCATCATTGTGTTCATCGACGATATTCTGATATATTCGAGGAGCTTTGAGGAGCATAGACAGCACTTGCAGACGGCCTTGCAGAATTTTAGGGAGCATAGATTGTATGCCAAGTTCAGCAAGTGCGAGTTTTGGTTAGAGCAAGTGGCTTTCTTAGGGCATATTGTATCGAGAGATGGGATTTCTGTGGACCCATCGAAGGTGGAGGCAGTGCAGAACTGGGGGATTCCGAGGAATGCAGCGGAGATTCGTAGTTTCTTGGGCTTGGCAGGTTATTATCGCAAATTTATCAAGGGCTTCTCTTCTATTTCAGTGCCCTTGACAGCCTTGACCAAGAAGAATGCGAAGTATGTGTGGAGTCCCGAGTGTCAGAGGAGCTT
>KQ992992.1:66508-91176 GCA_001598015.1 Dorcoceras hygrometricum
CATGCCTTATATGTTATATGATATGTTATGCTATGAAATGTATGAAGAAATGTTTTAAGATCATGCACGCATTCACGCTTTAATGTTATTTTAATTACAAGTATGTGGCCGCATGCGATTTTATTAGTATGTATTTTTTTATGTATTACGATAGAGCATGCTGAGACTCTTGGCTCACTAGGTTTAAACGGTGCAGGTGATGATCCTATCGATGAGTATATTCCGACTGGCGGTGAGGACCTCTGAGCGCCTGCTGCAGCAATACCCTGTGACCGCCTTTATGTTTCAGTTCTGCCCATGATACAGTTCTAGTTATTGGGTTTTAAGCATGTTCACATTCAGTATTTTACTCAATGATGTTATTATGTTGGATGTTTTAACGTTTTAAATATTTCTTTATTTATGTTTAAAAGTATTTTTGAGAAAATGATTTAGCAATGTTTTAGAAAGGAACGAGCCATACTTTAAGTTTATGTTTTCCGAACATGTTTTAAAAAAAAATTCTATAGTCTGGTTCGTTTCACGGATGATAGCTAATGTCACAATCATAGTCCTTCACCAACTCTAGTCATCTGCGTTGCCTCATGTTCAGCTCCTTCTGGGTGAATAAGTACTTGAGGCTCTTGTGGTCGGTGAAAATCTGACACTTCTCACTGTACAAGTAGTGTCTCCAAATCTTCAGTGCGAACAATACTGCTGCAAACTCTAGATCGGGCTTCAGATAGTTCTGCTCATAACTCTTCAACTGCCTCGACGCATATGTGATACCCTTGCCACCGTGCATCAAAACTGCACCTAACCCTCTCAGGGAAGCATCCGTATAAACTACAAACTCCCCGCGATCCACTGGCATCGCTAACACTGGTGCTGAAGTGAGAGCTTCTTCAGCTGATCGAAGCTCCTCTAACACTCAGGACTCCACAATACTTCGCATTCTTCTTGGTCAGGGCTGTCAAGTTCCTTTTAGCCTTGATTTTTAGAAGTCTAAAATTTAATTTAATTAGGCAAAAATATTTAAAGAAGGTGAACATTCGTTTCATCGACTTAATTTAGAGTGATGTTTAGTCCAGTTGTAGTGGGCCGGGCTCCTGAACCAATCCTTGACCAAAGTATAAAAATGTAGAAGCCCGTAAATGTATAATTAATCATATATGTAGTATGATATGTAAGCAAATGTTTTAAAGGAAAGAATTAATTATACATTACTGGGCTATGCTTTTACATTGCATGATTTTAAGAAATTCACGCATCATGAGATTTTTTGAAACGATCAGGCATGTCTATTTTTAAGTTAAAACCCGAGGGATTGAAGTGATGTGGCAAAGTTTTATGATAGGAGTGAGCCGGGTAGTCGGGCCCGAGGATCCCCTATTTTTAGGTATGATTATAGGGCCTATGGATCCTCGTATGACATCGGGGTGAAGTGGCAGTTTATAGGAGGTGTGACATATAGGGATCCTCGTGTGATATCGGGGTGAACCACACCGCCACGTACGTTGGTTATTACGACTGATCAGTCATACGCCTGTTCACATTCACTGATACGACTCATACGTTTTTCAGGTTACGTTATGTTATGCCTTATATGTTATATGATATGTTATGATATGAAATGTATGAAGAAATGTTTTAAGATCATGCACGCATTCACGCTTTAATGTTATTTTAATTACAAGTATGTGGCCGCATGCGATTTTATTAGTATGTATTTTTTTATGTATTACGATAGAGCATGCTGAGACTCTTGGCTCACTAGGTTTAAACGGTGCAGGTGATGATCCTATCGATGAGTATATTCCGACTGGCGGTGAGGACCTCTGAGCGCCTGCTGCAGCAATACCCTGTGACCGCCTTTATGTTTCAGTTCTGCCCATGATACAGTTCTAGTTATTGGGTTTTAAGCATGTTCACATTCAGTATTTTACTCAATGATGTTATTATGTTGGATGTTTTAACGTTTTAAATATTTCTTTATTTATGTTTAAAAGTATTTTTGAGAAAATGATTTAGCAATGTTTTAGAAAGGAACGAGTCATACTTTAAGTTTATGTTTTTTGCACATGTTTTAAAAAAAATAAATAAATTTCTGGAGTCTGGTTCGTTTCACCCCACCTCTGCTGCTGGGCTGGAAAAGAACGACCTCTAGACGATCCCCCTCGACCCTGCGGTGGTGCGGCGGTATGCTGCGATCCAGACAAAGGACACACTCTCGCAAAGTGTCCATACTGCCCACAAACGATAGTTCTGCTCATAACTCTTCAACTGCCTCGACGCATATGTGATACCCTTGCCACCGTGCATCAAAACTGCACCTAACCCTCTCAGGGAAGCATCCGTATAAACTACAAACTCCCCGCGATCCACTGGCATCGCTAACACTGGTGCTGAAGTGAGAGCTTCTTCAGCTGATCGAAGCTCCTCTAACACTCAGGACTCCACAATACTTCGCATTCTTCTTGGTCAGGGCTGTCAAGGGAACCGAGATCGAAGAGAAGCCCTTGATAAACTTGCGGTATTATCCTGCTAACCCCAAGAAACTGCGAATCTCTGCTGCATTCTTTTGAATCCCCCAGTTCTACACTGCCTCCACCTTCGATGGGTCAACAGAAATCCCATCTTTAGAAATGATATGCCCCAAGAATGCCACATGCTCGAGCCAAAACTCTCACTTGCTGCACTTGGCATACAATCTTGTATCTCTCAAAGTCTGCAGTGCGGTATTCAAGTGCTGTCTATGCTCCTCTAAGCTCCTCGAATACACCAGTATGTCGTCGATGAAAACAATGATGAAATGGTCCAAGTACTGTCTCATGCTGCCATCCTTCTTCTTAACAAACAGAATTGGCACGCCCCATGAGGAAAAGCTAGGGCAAATGACCCCTTGTCGAGCAACTCCTGAATATGCTCCTTCAGCTCCTTCATCTGGGTAGGAGCCAAACGATACGGTGCCTACGAGATAGGCATTGTACCTGGCATCAGCTCGATAGAGAACTCCACCTCTCGCTCTGGTGAAACTCCTACAACATCATCAGGGAATACATATGCAAAATCCCTGACTACCTCCACATCAGACAGTGAGGGGCCTGCTGAATCTCCTGAAGCGGTAACACTGGCCAAGAATGCCTGACATCCGAGCTCAACTAGCTTCCTGTCCTGTAAAAACGATATGAATCTGGGCTTCCGTGGTCTCCTCGCTACCTCAAATAAGAAGGTCTCCTGCCGTGGCGGCCTGATAGTCACTGACCTCCACTGGAATCCATCACTACTCCAAACTCCGTCAACTAATCCATACCTAGGATGAGGTCGAATCTTCACATCGGCAAAACGACCAAGTCTGCTCTGACCGCATGATCCTGGAACATCATCGTCAATCTCTGCACGATACTAGTCGTTGTCAACTCCTCTCCTGACGGAACCGTCACGGCGAGAGCTACTCCCAAGCTCTCCGGAATATTACCCATCCTCTGTGTGAACACACTCGAAATAAATGAGTGGGTCGCCCCTGAATCTAGCAAGGCTAGGGTAGTGACACCTAGCACACAAATCTCGCCTGAAACAGAAACGTCACACAGGTACGCATTTACGGTCAAACTAGATCCCAATAAACAGTTTAGATGCCTAAGTCATTTCTAAGTTAGCTAGTCCTATCCGTCTAAGTTCTCAAGACAAATTCTAGAAGATCTACAGTTCTTAGTTATCTCAACTCAGCAACTAAGGCAAAGAATATCCTAGTAGTGCTCTACTTAGCATGCAATTTTACAACACTCTAATACCAACAAGTCAAAGCACGGGAACGACGGGAGTCTAAAATGGAATACCTATGAGTAATGTCGTGTCTGGATCTGCAGCATCTGCCTGCATCACAAAAGCACGACCTGTGGCATGTATCCTTTTAGGGAAATCTCATGAAATATGCCCTGGCTACCTGTAGGGATAGCACCTGCCTGATCCAGCCATGCAAGGTTCTGAATGCTGCTTACTGCACTCCTTGCGGATCGGATACCCTCCAGGTCTAGGGGCACTGGCCCCCTGCTGCTGCTGCCTCTGCTGGCCCTGAGGTCTCTGTTGCTGTGACCCCTGAGCATTTGAGACCTTTGGAGGCCCATAAAATGGTCTCTTCGCTGGCTGTTGCGAAGACTGCCCCCTGACGGGCTGCTGTAACTGCCGCTTCTTCTGGAAGTCATACCTCATGTCCTTCTGGCCTCTCTCAGACCGGTACGACCTGTCCACCGCTACCATGTAAGTAGCCACGTTCGCAATATTGACATCATCGCGGATGTCTGGTCGCAGTCCGTCAGTAAACTGCCACAGCTTCTCGCTCTCCACCGTCGCGATCGAGGGCACAAAGTGACACCCCACTCAAACTTCCGCACATACTCGGCCACAGACTTGTCTCCCTGGCGGAGACTCATAAACTCTCTGATGAGCTGGCTCCGTGCATCAGCAGTGAAGTACTTCTCAAATAAGTAAATCTTGAATCTCTCCCAAGTCAAGCTCTCTAGAAACCAACCACTGCGCTCTCCCACCAAAGAGCGGCATCTCCCTTCATCATGAAAATAGCACAACGGACCTTGTAAGCATCTGGGAGACCCATATAAGAAAATATGGTCTCCAATTATCAAATCCACTCCTCAGCAACAAGTGGATCTGTGGTCCCTATAAACTCCTTTGGTCCCTGCTTGCGGAACCTCTCAGCGACGTCCTCCTCATGCGACTTCCCGGGTCACTCTGACTGACGCTCCAAAATTCAGGTGATCCCGGCTAGCATATCCACACTAGCCCTCTCATACGGTGTCAACTGAGGAGGTGGGGGAGGAGGAGGAGGCGTAGCATCATCCTGGTGACTTCTATCGCGTCTGGAGGCATACTGGTACACGAAAACCTTATCACGTAAATCTAAGTGCATGACTAAGCGCCTAACTCTTAAAATTCTAAGGCAAAACTCATGCAGAAATAAAACATGCAGCATGCGAAAATAAAAAAGAATCGTAAAACTATAAACCTCAAAGACTTGTAGTGCAACGTCCGAGCTCTACGCAGCAGGCTAGTACCCCACCAGAACCACTGCGCTGATACCAACTGAAACGACCCGTACTCTAGAAATTTTATTTTTAAAATCATGTGAGGATTAAAAAACTAAAAATATGGCCCGTTCCCTTTAAAACATTTCTCAACATCCTTTAAAACATAAATAAATGAATTTCTTAAAACATCAAATCATCAATGCTGTTTAAAAACAGAGTGCGTAAAAGTAGCGGAAACTGAGCATGATAAATAAACTACTAAAAAGTGTATCATAATATGGATAAAATGTCAGAATGGCCATGGGGTACAGCTGCAGCGGGTGCTTAGAGGTCCTCACCGCCAGTAGCGATAAACTCATCAGTAGTCTCACCTGTACCATTAAACCTAGTGAGCCTAAAGATCCAGCATGCTCTATCTTTTAAAATAGCAACGTATGTAATAGTAAAACCACATGCAAGCACATACGCATAATAAAATAGCATTAAAAACATGTATGCATGCATGATCGTAAACATGGCTCGTAACTCAGTCGTAAGGTATCATACTCATATAGCATACATAATAAGGCATGATGTTACGTAACATAAAAACGTACGAGTCATATTAGTGAAATGCGAGCTGAAGTATGATTGATCAATCGAAAGAACTAACGTACGTGGCGGTGCGGTTCACCCGACCTTACCTCGGGATCCCACACATCTCTATGTCACTTCACCATGTTGTGATCACATGGATCCATAGGCTCGTAATACATTAAAACATGGGATCCTCGGGCCCGGTATCCCTATTAGCTCCCATCATTAAACTTGTCACAAATCACATCAATCCCTCGGGTTTTCTTAAAAAAAACATGCCTTTAACGTTTTAATAAATTCTCATAATGCGTGCATTTCATTAAAACATGCAATTTAAAAGCTTAGCCCGTCAATATATATTTAATTTCTTCCTTTAAAACATTAACATACATAGAATACTACATATATAATTAAATATAATTTACGAGTTTCTACATTTTCTACTCCGGTCAAGGACTGATTCAGGTACCTGGCTCAATACTTCTAAGCCCAAAAAGAACCTAAACTTAACTTAAAATTGACTTTGGTTTATACATGACTTGGCCCAAAACTTTAAATGTAACCTTTAAAATTTCTAAAATGCTCCATTCTTTGCTAAAAACCAAATATTTTGAATTTGACCAATTAAATATCCATTGACCAATTTTGACTAAATAAAATCTCAATGACCACAATTTTGACTTTAAAACTTAAACATAAAATATTGGTCCAAACTTAATTAAAAGTTTGACTAAATAATTTGACTTTAAAACATTGACCAAAATTCTTAAAATTGGACCCTTTACTTTAAAATTAAAATAACCAGTCTGAAGTTAAAATAAGTTGGACTAAACTTAAAATATTTTGACTCGACCCTTGACTAATCGACCAGGTCCAATCGAACCAACCGGTCTAGCCAAACCGGCCGTCCCATGCATAGGAACCCTAAACCTAGCCGCCACTACCATGCACGACGCCCCCACGACCAGCTGCTACTCCACGCCTTCGGTCGCCCAGATCCGGCCGCCCATGGCCGAAGCCCCTCTGGCTGGACCACCCCCAGGTCCAGCAGGCCCTATAAGACAAGCCCTGGCTCGAACCATGAGCCACATGGTTCGGACGTGTGCCGCACGTAAGGTGCGATCAAGCCACCCTCCAAATCTGCTCGACCAATCGATCTAGACATCTCCCCGCCTAGACTTGGACCACCATGAACCTCCTAGGACCGAGCCATAGCCCCGCCCTTAGACGAAGCAAATCAAGAACAAAAACATGTTAGAAAAAGATATGAACATGTGTGGATCTAACACGTTAAACGTATATCAATGCAATTCACATACCATTCATGCATTTGAACATTAAAAACAGTTTAATATGGCGTAAATGGTGAGAAAAAGAATAGATATTACATGTCTGGATTGGAGAAATGGAATATCTGCGAGTTAATGACGTGTAGGACGCGAGATCGTGACAACACTGCCTTGGATCACCAAAATTAGAAGGAAAATTCGATGGGATTTCTTGAAGAAGGAGGGGATGGTGATGGTCGAAAAAAAAGGATCAAAAGATCAGCAGCCGCGCATTTGAAAGGAGTTAAAATATTTTGCGCGCTGCTAATACACTAGAGCTGCAATAGCTCGAAGTTCTTGAACACATAAAAACTCAACGAAGAGCACCGGAGACAGATCTGGTATGATTTAAAAATCATGCGGAAAATACCAGAACTGAATCCTATATTTTAAAACAACTCCAACAGATTTATGTACAACATAAATCTGTTCGAGACTTGCAAGTGCTTGTGTGCTAACTGTGTATGCGATGCTAAGTAAATGCAAGCAAGTGCTGAATGCTGTAAACGTGTGTATGCTAAATAAAATATGCAAGAGCTGAAAGCTTAAAGAACACGATACACAACATATTTGTTTCTGGAAGTTCGGACCTCAATGTCCTACATCTCCCCTTCTTCCACCTCGGAAGGATCCACTAGAATATTTGATCTTACAACTCGTGTACAGACCCAATCCCACAACCAGCAGCTGCGAGAACTCCTAGACTCCACAAATGCACACCAGCTTTAACTGTGTGACTAACTACATACACATGAGTTTTACGTCATCGTTCTTGGACGGGAACTGTTAAACGTTTTGAGATTCATTCACTAATACAATGTGAATGAATCTCTGTGTGTGAGATTTGATACAATGAATAGCTCAAACTCTCTGCTTTTCTCACACACTAGGGAAATGCTCTAACAAGCTAATCTAGACTCAGCAATCGACTCTCGTGAAAGCTCCTCTCTAATGGCGGTCGATTGCTTCGTCTTTCTTTTCATTTTTCCCTCTGCTGGTGCACTGTGCAATTAACTTATTTTCTGGGACAGATTCACAGCGACACCAACCTCTCGTCCAGTCTACTCGTCAATGGCGTTCTCGAAGTATATAAAGCCTCTGTACAATTTCAATCCGTTGGACACAACATTCTTCCCGTTCAAAATTGTTCTGTAAAGTACCGACAGGGAATAGTACTTGTGTCCTTTTCTTTTGCAGGCTTCTTGTCGTTTTCGCCATTTGAACTGAGCTCAGCAGTTGACATCCAATTCTCGTAAATCGTCAACTGCTTCGCTGCTGATTTATCACTACGACTGAATTCATCTTCTGCTGATATCTTTGTCGACTGGATACTTTGCGCCTGGTTGCAATGCTTCGCTACATCTGCTTTCTTGCGACTGGATTCTGTAGCTCGCGACTGGTTGAGTCTCTACACTTCGCCTGCTTCTTCTTTTCTTGCGTCTGGGTACCAAGTCGACTGGATATGCAATAGAACTGTAGCTCGCGACTGGATTTCCCAACGACTGGATGCGTAGCAACAGCTGGTTCATTATAGCTTACGCCTGTTGCTATCGCTATCTCCAAATAGCATCTGCTGGTGAACAGTAGCTTGCGACTGGATTTCCTCCTCTACGACGTCGCTTCTCTCTTGCGTCTGAATGTACAAGCTACTTCCTGGTTCTTGCGACTGCTAGACTCAAACCATCTGCTGATTGTGATGACGTCACCAAAGACATCATCAACGCTAAACCATCTGGTGATTGTGATGAAGTCACCAAAGACGTCATCAACGCTAAACCATCTGATGATTGTGATGACGTCACCAAAGACGTCATCAACGCTAAACCATCTGCTGATTGTGATGACGTCACCAAAGACGTCATCAACGCTAAACCATCTGCTGATTCTCTAGCACGACGTCGCTTCATCTCTTTCACTTCTCTTCTCATCTGCTGATAGATTCCTGCTGATCACTGTAGCTTCCTGCTGAATGATGACGTCACTGCTGATGTCATATACACTTAGCGCTCCAGCTGATCTTTATCGTTCCAGCTCCAGCTTGCGATTCTTCTTAGCTTTTTGAATAGCGACTGTCAATAGATTCATCAACAATACTTATAATTGCGACTGTTAACAGATTCGTTAACAGTAACTTGCGCCTGGAATCTTCTTCTTCGATCTATTTCTCCAGCAGACTTCTCAATACATGTACCAGCTGGTTCACTTTGCTCTTTAGCGCTTGCAGCTGGTTGTCATCGTTCCAGCTGGTTTACTATGCTCCAGCTGGTTCAACTTGGCCTCCGCCTGATTACGAACAGCTGATTCAACTTTGTACGTCTCCATTGCTAATCCAGCTGCCGATTCCATGAACACCAAAACAACTGCTGAATCTTTATATTGTGAACCATCGGCTGGACAGATTCTTCGACTGTTCATCATCTTCTTCGATAGCTAGAATCTATAAACTCAAGTAGAATTGTTAGAAACACAATAACAGGTTTTGTGTAATTCAAAACTTAATCAGGATCTGTCAAAACAGATCCATCAATCTCTCCCTTTTTGATTTAAAACCTCAAATCAACGATGCATGTTCTAACAATTCTCTCCCTTTTTGTGGGAATCAAAAAGAGAGTGAACTGCTGGTCTTCCCGATATTTACTTACTTCGATAGCTAGAATCTATAAACTCAAGTAGAATTGTTAGAAACACAATAACAGGTTTTGTGTAATTCAAAACTTAATCAGGATCTGTCAAAACAGATCCATCAATCTCTCCCTTTTTGATTTAAAACCTCAAATCAACGATGCATGTTCTAACAATTCTCTCCCTTTTTGTGGGAATCAAAAAGAGAGTGAACTGCTGGTCTTCCCGATATTTAAAACAAAAGCTCTCCCTACACTGTTACAACAAAAACAATGTAACAGTAGGAGTTTTAACTTTGAAAAACAAAATCAGCTTTGGGAAGCACCGTATGCAGAAGCTGTATGATTTTGAAAACTGAACTGATGCATAACTTAAATTAGTCAAAGACAGTGACGCCACTCTCCCTGTCTTTTATAACATGAGCTCAAAAAATTTTAAAAACAAAATATTGCATCAGCTGGAATCCGCAAAACAGAACAATTTAAAAACAAATCAGAGCATCGAAATATTGTTTCAAATGAACACGTGCTACTTAGTTACTCAAATATATGAAGAACCAGTACAGAGAACAGCTCAGATTTTTCCTTCTTCTATCTCGCCCCATGTGCTTGTCACTGAGCCTCGCTCCAAGTGATCTTACAGCACAACGAAAATAGATGCTTGGCATCTGCCCGGGACTCGCGCATCCCGACAGTTCATCAAGCGAAAAACCGGTTCTACATTAAAACATATTAACTGGCCTTCATAAACAAGGTTCTCAAAACAGTTAAAACCTTTAAAAAAACATAGCACATGTGTTTTAAAATCAGTGCTCGTTCAAGAACAACCTGCTCTGATACCAATTGATGGTCCGAAAAAAAGGATCAAAAGATCAGCAGCCGCGCATTTGAAAGGAGTTAAAAGATTTTGCGCGCTGCTAAAACACTGGAGCTGCAATAGCTCGAAGTTCTTGAACACATAAAAACTCAACGAAGAGCACCGGAGACAGATCTGGTATGATTTAAAAATCATGCGGAAAATACCAGAACTGAATCCTATATTTTAAAACAACTCCAACAGATTTATGTACAACATAAATCTGTTCGAGACTTGCAAGTGCTTGTGTGCTAACTGTGTATGCGATGCTAAGTAAATGCAAGCAAGTGCTGAATGCTGTAAACGTGTGTATGCTAAATAAAATATGCAAGAGCTGAAAGCTTAAAGAACACGATACACAACATATTTGTTTCTGGAAGTTCGGACCTCAATGTCCTACATCTCCCCTTCTTCCACCTCGGAAGGATCCACTAGAAGATTTGATCTTACAACTCGTGTACAGACCCAATCCCACAACCAGCAGCTGCGAGAAATCCTAGACTCCACAAATGCACACCAGCTTTAACTGTGTGACTAACTACATACACATGAGTTTTACGTCATCGTTCTTGGACGGGAACTGTTAAACGTTTTGAGATTCATTCACTAATACAATGTGAATGAATCTCTGTGTGTGAGATTTGATACAATGAATAGCTCAAACTCTCTGATTTTCTCACACACTAGGGAAATGCTCTAACAAGCTAATCTAGACTCAGCAATCGACTCTCGTGAAGCTCCTCTCTAATGGCGGTCGATTGCTTCGTCTTTCTTTTCATTTTTCCCTCTGCTGGTGCACTGTGCAATTAACTTATTTTCTGGGACAGCTTCACAGCGACACCAACCTCTCGTCCAGTCTACTCGTCAATGGCGTTCTCGAAGTATATAAAGCGTCTGTACAATTTCAATCCGTTGGACACAACATTCTTCCGGTTCAAAATTGTTCTGTAAAGTACCGACAGGGAATAGTACTTGTGTCCTTTTCTTTTGCAGGCTTCTTGTCGTTTTCGCCATTTGAACTGAGCTCAGCAGTTGACATCCAATTCTCGTAAATCGTCAACTGCTTCGCTGCTGATTTATCACTACGATTGAATTCATCTTCTGCTGATATCTTTGTCGACTGGATACTTTGCGCCTGGTTGCAATGCTTCGCTACATCTGCTTTCTTGCGACTGGATTCTGTAGCTCGTGACTGGTTGAGTCTCTACACTTCGCCTGCTTCTTCTTTTCTTGCGTCTGGGTACCAAGTCCACTGGATATGCAATAGAACTGTATCTCGCGACTGGATTTCCCAACGACTGGATGCGTAGCAACAGCTGGTTTATTATAGCTTACGCCTGGAAGTACTGTTGCTACCTGCTGGTTTCTCTTGAGAGAAGTACCTGCTGATTTTCCATCTGCTGATTGTGATGACGTCACCAAAGACGTCATCAACGCTAAACCATCTGCTGATTGTGATGACGTCACCAAAGACGTCATCAACGCTAAACCATCTGCTGATTGTGATGACGTCACCAAAGACGTCATCAACGCTAAACCATCTGCTGATTGTGATGACGTCACCAACGACGTCATCAACGCTAAACAATCTGCTGATTCTCTAGCACGACGTCGCTTCATCTCTTTAACTTCTCTTCTCATCTGCTGATAGATTCCTGCTGATCACTGTAGTTTCCTGCTGAATGATGACATCACTGCTGATGTCATATACACTTAGCGCTCCAGCTGATCTTTATCGTTCCAGCTCCAGCTTGCGATTCTTCTTAGCTTCTTGAATAGCGACTGTCAATAGATTCATCAACAGTACTTATAATTGCGACTGCTAACATATTCGTTAACAGTAACCTTCGCCTGGAATCTTCTTCTTCGATCTATTTCTCCAGCAGACTTCTCAATACATGTACCAGCTGTTTCACTTCGCTCTTTAGCGCTTGCAGCTGGTTGTCATCGTTCCAGCTGGTTTACTATGCTCCAGCTGGTTCAACTTGGCCTCCGCCTGATTACGAACAGCTGATTCAACTTTGGAAGTCTCCATTGCTAATCCAGCTGCCGATTCCATGAACACCAAAACAACTGCTGAATCTTTATATTGTGAACCATCGGCTGGACAGATTCTTCGACTGTTCATCATTTTCTTCGATAGCTAGAATCTGTAAACTCAAGTAGAATTGTTAGAAACACAATAACAGGTTTTGTGTAATTCAAAACTTAATCAGGATCTGTCAAAACAGATCCATCAGATGGCTATGGTGAATGAGTGGAGGCTAGGGTTTTTCAAAAATTAAGGTTTGAAAGAATGAGTGGTGACAAAAATGACCCCTCATGTGTTTAATTAAGAAAATGAAAGGAGTTTTCCAATTCTAACCCTCCACTCAATTAAAATGTTGAATAAAACTTTAAACACGGCTTTAAAAACTCTAATTTTAGTAATAAAAGGCCTCCCAAATTTTAAAATTCAGCAAAGTCCATTAAAACAGCCCGTATAGGCGAAAAATGGATTCCTCCTCAAAATAATCATAGAAATCCCAATTTTCGGTAATTTTTGCTTGAAAATAATAAATTTTCTCTTACAAATCCAAGGGCTAAAAAATCTAAAATAATTTTCATCTCGGTCGTCCCTAGTCTCGTCCACGCGTCCGGAACTCAAACAGGCTAAAAAGCATACATGCATATCATGCAACATTAAAACGATAAAAATCACATAAAATAGCATATAATTTTATAAAATGATTTTTCCCCTAGTCATGCACTCGTTTCTACGTATTCAGGATTTCTTTGTGTTACACCTAAAAAAAGGAGCCTTTTTTGTGAGGACCCACCCCCGCTCCTTCTTGAGCCATGAGGGTGGACCATCCCTCATAGGACTACTCATATCCCTGGAAGTGGTTAAACTGTCTTTCAAGGGAATCGAACCCGGGTTACCAGGCTTATTACCCAAAGTTTACCTTCCCCGATACCACTTGAGCTACTTTGGGTAATAAGCCTGGTGACCCGGGTTTGATTCCATGGGAAGGCAGTTTAACCACACTTCCAGGGATGTGGGTAGTCCTATGAGGGAGGGTCCACCCTCATGGCTCAAGAAGGAGCGAGGTGGGTCCTCACAATCATACTGGCTTCGACAAAACTCATTCTTTTGAGACTTGTCATCTTTCAGATATGATTGAGTACTAATATCAGTAGATCTGCATTTGCCAGAGCTGAATTCCAGTCCAGTTATTTCATTAAATGGTTTCTGGACTTCATGCAGCTTAATGAAATAGAAGACTTTGTACAAGAGCTCATCACCAGATTGAGTCTATCATTTTCAGACGAGAGCTCATTAGACTTGGATCTCAGAGATTCATTGTGAGACCTGGATTTGTAATTTAGAATTATCGTTGGAATGAATCGATAAATAGAGGTTCTGCTGGTTTAAGATCTCTATTTGAGTGTTTGAGTTGCATTTTCGGGTTCCATTTCGTGTGTTGAACAATTCTGGAAATTTCGTAGTTTCGCATATTTGAGGTACCTGCTGGTTGACGTGTCAGCTGGTGTTGAGAGCTAGCGACTGGTCGGTAACCAGTCGAAGCGTGTTTTAGCTCGAGATTCTTGAAACGCCGTCGTTTGCGTGAAGTCTGGTTGCGTTTGTTGTGATCAGCAGATACTTTAGCATAGTTGCGTTGAGGGCTAAAACGACTGCGTTTAGATTAGTTGGCGCGACGTCGTTTGGATGTTGCGTCTGGTACCAGCTGGTAGATAGCGTTTGAGTTCCTGCTGGTTGATCAGCAGATGTAGAGGTCAACGCGGGTCAACTTTCCTGTAGCTAAAAGAGGATGCGTCGTCGTTTCGTTGTTGCGACTGGGAGTCCAGCTGCGAGTGAGTTTCGACGCTATTTCTTGCTACTGGTATTTCGCGAGAGTTAGCGACTGGATGACGTCAGTGGAGCGACGTCGTTCGAATTAGTTGCAACGCTGCGTTTTGAGGTTGCGACAGGATCCAGCAGAGAGAAGCGTTGCGTTGTTTTGTCTTGCAACTGGATACCCAGCTGCTGGTTTAGTATGCGACGTCGTTTGAGTAAGTTGGTACGACGCCGTTTTGGAGAACCAGCTGTTAGTTATTTTTAGCGATGTTTGGTGAGATCAGCTGTTGGTTCTTGCGTCTGCTGGTTTGGGAAATTGTTTGCGTCGACTGGTTTTGTCGGTGGACAATTATTTGAAGTGATTCCAGTCGTTTCTAGTGCTATTTATAGGAACACTTGGTCTTCGATTTGTGATATCATTTCCCATACTTAGCAAATTTTTCCAGCCTTTTGTTCCTTATCTTTCGAACCCTAGAACACTGTTCAGCCGTGAGCTTTTCCGGCGATTTCACGTCGTTCCGATGGTTGTTTTGGCTCGTGTGGGGTAGCGTTGGACTCCTCTTGAGAAGCTCTTCCAATTCATACCAGTTTTAGAAGCTGAATTTGACTAGTTGAGGAACGCGAAGTTGCTGCCGTTCGAGTGTTGCGTCGTTTTGGTAGAACTACGTTCTGGTTTTCGGTGAGACCTTGTTCCTAGCCTTAGTTTTTAAGCTTACTATGAAATTGTTTAGGTATATTGGGCAGCTGGTCGAGTGAGACTCCCAGCCGTGAGCTTGATTAGCAACCTGTTAGATTTACGTTGTGTACGCCGTGTGTTTAACAGGCTTTTACCAGAGTCTTCGGGATTTCTCGCAGGGTTAGTTGTTGCTCAGTTTAAGGTACGGATTTGAGCTTGTTTTACAGCGAAGTTATGGCTTGGATGAATTGTAGTCGCTGGTATGTGGAACTGTATTTGCCGCGCTGCATATGTTTATATGCTTGCATTCCCGCATGTTGCATACACGCATGGTATTCCTCTCCAGTTTTGGTAGTCTTTGTACCATTGTTGTATTGTTATTGTTTCTTACCAGGATGTGAGGGCGAGCGGCAATAACGCACTCTCATCTCCCTGCTGGGATCGTAGCCACCATGAGCCGAGTGATTAACTATCACAGTTCATGGGCGAGGCAACAACAGGTTGAGTTGTTTGATGCATCTGGTAAGTGGGTGTAGTATCATGGCGAGTGGCTCACTACCACACTGTGAACACACCCCGTGGCCACTGTACGTTGTCGATGATTCTTGGAGCTATGTTTGGGTTCCTTAGCTCCCTTGTGGGTCGAGTTTTCCATTGTTCCTTGGCGTCTCATGCATAGCACCTGCATTTTATTCCATGCTGTTATTTCTGTTGTATTATTACTCTCCGTACTGGGGTTTGACCCCATGTCCCTCCGGGGCTTGGTTTGTTTCTTTGTTGCGTTGTTTTCAGGAAACCCAGGTTCTACAGCTGGTCGTGGTTTCAACCCAGCTGGTGGTGCGCCAGGTGGTGGCTAGTGTGTCCCAGTAGCATATATCATATATATATATATATGTATCAGTTAGCCAGGGGGTTGCCCTACGCTTTGTTGTTGTACCCGTAGGGGAATATGATACATGTTGGACTTATGTATGCTTTGTTGTTGAATGTTTATGATTTGGGAACTTATTTTAAGTATAGTTGTATTTTAAATTATACGTTTAAAACCGTCGGGCCTAAAAGCGAAAATTTTACCCACTTTTTGTTAGCTTCCGCATGTGTTTATCTGTTGTGAGCACGAGGCCTGACATTGATTCTCTGTTTTCAGCCTAATTCGCTCAGTCTTTAGACTATCTGAATTTTCAAGCTGTAAACAGCTTGCGTCATCTGACTTGTCTTTCAGACACTTGTTTTCAGTTTTGACATCCTCGAATGTCTGAGACAAATTCTTTTACTCATAGACCATTTCGTTAAGTGCATTAACAAGGTCTTCTCGTGTAAACATACTATTAGAGAAATCAAATACCTCGTCAGTGTCATCAGCCATCAGACACTGTACATCCTCTTCACTGTCACTTGATGAACTGCTTGAAGTGCTCTCATCTGAATCAGAATAAGCCCACTTGCTTTTGCTTTCTTCTGCTACAAGTACTTTGATATCCCGCCTTTTGATGTATGGCTTCTTATCCTTGCGGTTTCGTCTGCGAACTAAAATTTCTCTTATCATCCTGCTTTGGTTTTGTGCAGTCCGCCGCAAAATTATCCTAGCCTGCCACATTCAACGCATTTCATATCATTAATAGTATTCCGTTGTGCTTTAATTGAAAAAGAGGGTGATTGGGTTCTTCTCATAAATAACCCAAACTTCTTAACGAGAATCGTTGTTGATCTGTTCAGCTATCTTTTGTGGCTTCTCTTCTGTAACAGCTAGTGCTTGAGTAGGTTGGGACGTGGAAGGTCCTTCTTCTGATCTGATCTCCAATTCAAATTCGTAAGACTTCAAGTTTGCAAACAGATCATGGAGTTCCAGCTTGTTGAGGTCCTTTGATTCCCTCATAGCCATAGTCTTTACATCCCACTCCTTGGGAAGAGCTCTCATTAATTTCAGCGCTAGTTCTCTGTTGCTATATTATTTGCCTAATCTGGTCAGCTCTATCACCACAGAGCTAAATCTTTCATCAAACTCAGTCATAGTTTCACCAGATTTCATCTTCATATTCTCAAATTTCTGCAGGGCCACAGTGAGTTTGTTTTCTTTGGTTTCCTCATTGCCCTCACAGATCTGGATTAGCTTCTCCCAAATTTCCTTGCCCGTGACACAAGTCTGAATTTTTCTGAACATATTGTTGTCCAGTGACTTGTAAAGGATATAGTTTGCCACGTTGTCCAGGTTAGCTTTCTTTTTATCTTCCGACGTCCATTCCATTCTAGGATTTTCAACCCATTGCACTGCACCAGAAGAGATGGCCATATCAGTGATTTGCTTCATAGTCTTTATAGGGCCATCTGTGATAACGAACCACTTATCATCATCTTGAGCCTCCAGGTGATACCACTTGCTCTGGAAAAAGTGGTATCAGAGCAATGGGTTGAAAAGCGACGTGAATTCTGCAGCGTAACAATATGTATCTTGAGTGTTTGTAAAATTCTATGTATGTCAAGGTTCAAAGAGTTGTGATTCAATAGACAGTGTTCAAAAGTTCCTTTTGCTTCTGTTCATCATCCTGTATATATATGAGATTTCCAACTCAATCAATCGGCAAATGATATGCTGTACCAGCTAGTTGACTTCTTTCCTTCTATGAAGAACTTGTCATTTTTTCTACCCAAATCACAGGGAAGGTGTCGTTAAGTCCAAAGATATCTTTCAATAATTTTTCCAGTGAATAAGTATACGATTGATTAATATGATCTCATAGAATCATGTCCAAAATGATATCTGCATGTTTTGAGCTGTTTTCTATAAACGTAATCTGAAAGCTTGCAAGCTCTGAGCTGTTACGTGAAAACTGTAATATGCTCTTGAGATCTGATCATAAACTGTCTGAGCTGATCTCTGCTAAATTGAGTCTTTTTCACGTCTGATCTGATATACAGTTCTGAGTTGATTTGGAAACGTTCCTCTGAGCTTTTCTGATAACATCAACACTGAACTGTGACTTAGCTCTTAAGATCTGATCTGAATTCAAATATGCTCTAAACTGAAAGCTGTTCTTGAGCTCTTATCTCTACGCTGTTATCGTTCTAAGATGTAAGTTGTTCTCTATAAGAAGCTCCAGTATGAATCTTCTCTAATGCTAATTCCTAAACCAAAGCATTGTTTTGATTTCTAAGCTCCACTCTAAAGTGTTCTGAATCACTCTAATCTATTTTGCTTACCCTGAACTAAAAAGTGATGCTCTAAGCTGATCTGCTTGTTCTGAACTGAATCGGGACTCTCTAAGCCGATCTCCATGCTTTGAGCTGAAAATGACTTCTCTGAATTGATTTACTTGCTCTAAGCTAAAATCAGACGTTTTGAGCTGTTTAACTTGTTCTGAGCTGAAAACCAACTTTCTGAGCTGTTCGATTTGTTCTAAGCTGATCTGCATCATCCTGAGCTGAGTAGCTATGCCCTAAACTGTACAGCTTTATCTAAGCTGAAATGCATCACCGTAAACTGTTTGACATACTCTGAGCTGATATCTGTTGTTCTAATCTGATCTGCCCACTCTTAGCTGATGAACATGCTCTGAGCTGGTTTTTTACGTCTTAAGATGTTCTGTTCAGCTTTGAATCTACGGCTGTAATCTGGGTCGGTTTCTTGTATTTTTTATCACCAAAACTCAAATTTTATTCCTAACACTAGGGCTCAGTAAGTAAATATTAAAATAGCAAGGACAAACAGTGCATGCATAGAAAATAGTTTTTACTGTAAACTGAAAGCTGAACAGCTCATAAGCTGATAAAACTGAAAGCTGGGAAAGCATAACTGAACATGCATATACATACTTAAAAATCATTTAAAACATTTTTTGGCATTAAAGAATGTAAACTTTAACATAAACTTTCCTCAATCCTGCGGTTGTAAACAACCCTGTTCTTATTTCTTATGAGCTACGGCGCAGAAGCATTTCAATGGGTCAGTTCACTTGATCAAACTCATAAGTATACAGGAACTGGGGAAATAAATCCCAAACTCTGCTGATAAGGGATTATAGTTTGTCAACCATAATCTTGGTCTCTTCCCCTGGTTGAGGGGGCATTTAGGTCATAAATAAGATCCTTGTCCTTCCTATGGAGGGGCACATTGATCCGTCAACTAGCGTCCTCACCCTCCCTGTACTGACCGTCTAATCTCTTTGCATAAATCATTAAAACATTTGGAACTACTTCCTTTAAAACGTTCTCTGCTGAGATTTCGTTCAAAACTGTTTCTCTGCTCAAACTTCCTTTAAACTGTTTTCTGATCTAAAAATCGCTCATAAAGATAGGGTTCGACGCTTAAAACTACTTTAAAATTTGAAAATTTCTGGGAGTACATGGGAAACTCAACGAAGAAGAAACTTGGATCAGCTCAGGCTATAGGAACGAAGAACAGATAGCATAGCTCTCAACTGAAGAACTATGTCTTGAAATTGGGTATAATTGAGGATATATTAGAGTTATGCCTTTGAATTAAAGCTGAAGGAAAAAAGAATTAAACTCGAAATTATTGTATCGGTCTAAAATAAGCCTAAGCTGGACCAGCTCGAACTGAAGCAGCATGCGAGCGAACTTGTAACGACCCTCATTTTCTTGACGGAATAATCATAAGTTTTGGGGTTCAATTGAATGAAATCAAAAGTTATAAACGTTGGAGAATGGATCGCTACTAACTATCTGGGTTGAAACGAGTATAATAAAATTCTTCGCATTCGGAGATAAGAAATCTAGAATAACTTAGGCAATGGTGCGGAAATGAATAGAACAACTATATCATATGTCAATAATGCATCTCGTAGTGTGATAACGTCTGGTTGAAAACATAACAAAACTCTGAAATTTTGTTTTGATACAACTTACATCAGAATATTCAGTACAATACAAAAGTGTTCTCAAAAAGAAGCTATGAACTTTGAAACAGAAGGAAATAAAGAACTTTCTTGTCCACGATAAACACATTCCTTCCATCCTGTTCATTTCCCTCCATCTTCCTGCTGTGAATTACCTGAACTCAATATAAACTAGTGAGCCAAAGGCCCAGCAGGTAAAATCTGGAATAGCGAAAAACAAATAATACAATCGTTCTTGAACTAATGCATACTGGAGTCTGAACTGGTAGTACGCTTATGAATAAACAAGCGTAAACATAAGTATGAAATCTAATTTAAGTACGAAAGCATAAAACATAAATCAATCCTGGAAACATTTTCTTTAAACATTCTTAAGAGCTGTGATTAGAATCACATTCGTGCTCTTCATTCATTTTCTGGAAAATTATGACAATACTTTAAACATGTGGTCCATTTCGTTTGATCAAACTCCTGATATCAGTCTTAGCACTATGGCTCGTAGTTGAAGGGGTATACAGATCCGTCGAACTGTAATCCTAATCCTTACTGGTTAAAAGGGCACACGGTTCGTCAGCCGTGCACTCACCTTCTCATTAGGGACCCTTTTTATTGTCATAACTTAAAACATTTCATAAATCATTGTTCTGCTCTTTCTTTCTCTTGTGAAAAACTATTTTCTATCTTTTGTTCGAGTTACTGGTTTTTGCTTTTCAAATGATATTCTGGAACTGTAAAGAATTCCCTTATAAAGCTTGCGAAGATGAAAACTGAATAACTTAGCGAGTTGAATTTGTCGTATAAGTCGAAAGATTCATTTGAACTGATTCAGAATTGAAAAAAGAATCAAATTCTGAAATTTCATTATCTATTGAAGAAAACGAAGAATGAACAGTATCCAGCTGAGATGAACAGTACCAGTCACAAGACTAATACCTGCTGGTTGAACATTACCAGTCGCAACGAATAGGAATCAGTTGCAAGGCAAGAATCCAGTCGCGAGATCTTTTAGACAAATGTGAAGTGAAACGATGTCGTTCATATAAACCAGTCGCTATAACCAGTCGCTACAACCAGTCGTTACAACCAGTCCCTACAACCAGCTGCTACTAGTTTTATGGAACCAACGCATCTGCTGAATATCAAAATGAAATGTATCTGCTGAATTTTAAATTACGACGCAACTGCTGAAATTTGACAATAAAACGCATCTGCTGATTTTATAAAAGCAAAGCATCTGCTGAATTTGCGAAAGCAAAGCATCTGCTGAATTTGCGAAAGCAAAGCAACTGCTGGTTTTCAACAAAAAAATGAAACTGCTGATTTCATACTTAGAATATTTTTGACAAGGCAATATCAGCAGTGGTATAAGAACCAGCTCTTGTTCTTAATATACAGATAACCATGAACTACGAAGGTTACCTTCCTCTAAAGACTTCGACATATCTTATGAAACTTTTGGAAAAGATCGAGTAAGCTACTTGTAAGCTACTTCGACCAATGAATTACTGAAAACTCAGGAATTCATTAGAAGAACATCATCCAAACCTTTTCTAAATCATCTTTAACTCAAAATACAGTAACTCAACTTCTTTCAAAAACAGAGCATGAACTTTACGGTTTCCTTGAAGAACAGCCGAGGCCATCTCCCTTTTCTTTAAAACCATACATAATCATAAAACAGAATTGAATATATGCTTTCTATCGAGTGAGCAAGAAACAGAGTTTACTTGCCTGGTATCTTTAACACAAGAACAGCAGAGAATTCAGTATACTTCTTGCACACCGCCTGTTTCCTTTAAAACACTTTGAAAGTATTTTGTTCGGCTTCTTGAGAGCGAGCACCGCTTAATATGATTTGATTTGAAAGTAATGATGCATGAAGCAGCTTAAGATTCTATTTATATGATTTACAATGACTAAGGAAAACAAACACGTTATATCAATATGCCAAACTCTATAAGAAGCGTACTCTGTTTTTTTTTTTTTAAAACAAAAGATGTGCATGGAAACCGAGAATTTTAGTTAAATAAAGGATCCACTTGGTTGGCAGAAGTCACTAAATATTTACTGTACTTGCATTCTGACATTTGAATATCAATCCATAATAAAATAAAGATTGATCATAGCATAGACAGAAATATTCAAGAATCGAATTGTAATAGCAATGTAATCCCTCAATCTCATATCTCTCTAATTGTGGACTTCTAAATGATCTGGTCGTTACATTCTACCCCCCTTAAAAGAATTTCGTCCCCGAAATTCACTTACTTGAAGAAATCTGGATAACTTCCTTGCATATCAGATTCTACTTCCCACGTTGCTTCCCTTTCTGAGTGATTCGTCCACTGAATCTTGATCATTGGAATAGTTCTGTTTCTTAACTTACGATTTTCCTTTGCTAAAATCTTTTCTGGAGTTTCTTCGTAAGTCAAGTCTGGTTCCAATTGCACTGGTTCATGCCTGAGAACATGCGATGGATTCGCAATGTATCTTCTAAGTGCTGATACATGGAACACGTTGTGGACAGAGGACATTTGTGGAGGTAGTGCTAAACGATATGATAACGTTCCAATTCGTTCTAAGATTTGAAATGGTCCAACATATCTGGGACTTAACTTCCCTTTCTTTCCAAATCTCAAAACACCTCTCATTGGTGAGATTTTGAGAAACACGTGATCTCCCACCGCAAAGCTCACATCTCTGCGATGAATGTCTGCATAACTTTTCTGCCTACTTTGAGAAGTCTTCATTCTTTCACGTATCCTCTTAATTGCTTCTGAAGTTTGTTCTATAATATCAGGTCCTATTTCATTTCTTTCACCCACATCATCCCAAAGGATTGGTGATCGACACTTTCTGCCATACAGAGCTTCGTATGGTGCCATGTCTATCAACGCTTGGTAACTGTTGTTGTAGGTGAATTCAATCAAAGGTAACTTAGATTCCCAGCTTTCTGAAAAATCTAGAACACTAGCCCTTAAAAAATCTTCCAGTATTTGAATTACTCTTTCTGATTGCCCATCGGTTTGAGGATGGAACGCTGTACTGAAAGTTAAATTCGTGCCTTTAACATTCCTGCTGGTCTCTGGTGTTCTGCTTTAACTTGTTGACAGGTTAAACATTCCGCAACAAATCTACAAATGTCGCGTTTCATTCCTGGCCACCAAAACAGAGCTTGCAAATCCTTGAACATTTTCGTTCCTCCTGGATGAATTGAATATGAAGAATTGTGGGCTTCATTAATAATCTCATTGCGCAAACCATCTGTACGCGGTACCCATAATCTACCTTGGTACTTAACAATTCCTTCTTCCACTATATACAAATTTGATCCTCTGTTTTCATCCTGCTGCTTCCATTTCTGGAGTTGATCATCCTTACTTTGCCCTTCTTTGATCCTATCTTTATGCGTTGATTGGATCGTGAGAACTGATAACTTAGCAGCACTTTCCTTTCAAATTATCTCAAGTTCAAATCGACTGATCTCTAACGCCAGGGGAATCTGAACTGAGATTTGCGCTAACCCCACGCTTCTTCTACTTAATGCATCTGCTACTACGTTAGCTTTTCCCGGATGATAGCTAATTACGCAATCGTAATCTTTAACCAATTCAAGCCATCTTCTCTGCCGCATATTTAATTCCTTCTGAGTAAAGAAATACTTAAGGCTTTTATGATCTGTAAAAATTTCGCACTTCTCGCCGTAAAGATAGTGTCTCCAAATCTTTAAAGCGAAAACTGCTGCGGCTAATTCCAGGTCGTGCGTAGGATAATTCTTTTCATGAATTTTCAACTGTCTAGAAGCGTAAGCAATTACTTTTCTTTCTTGCATTAGAACAGCTCCCAATCCTGTCTTCGATGCATCAGTGTAAATCACAAAATTCCCTTTCTCTGTTGGTAACGTTAGAACAGGGGCTTCAACTAATGCATGCTTCAATTTCTCAAAACTGGATTGGCATTTGGGAGTCCAATCATACTTCACATTCTTTTTAGTTAAGGCCGTTAATGGAACAGCAATCTTCGAAAATCCTTCTATGAACCTTCTATAATATCCTGCAAGTCCTAGGAAACTTCGAATTTCCATGACATTCTTAGGTACAGGCCAGCTTCGAACAGATTCTACATTTGAAGGATCTACTTCTATTCCATTCTTTGAAATAATGTGACCCAAGAATACTACTTTATCAATCCAGAATTCACACTTAATGAACTTTGCAAATAACTGCTTATTTCGTAAAATTTGCAAGATTTCTCTAAGGTGTTCTTCATGTTCGTCCCTGCTCTTCGAGTAAATCAAAATATCATCTATGAACACAATGACACATCTGTCTAAAAAAGGTTGGAATACTCGATTCATTAAGTCCATAAATACGGATGGCGCATTCTTTACCCCAAAAGGCATAACTAAGAATTCATAATGGCCATATCTTGTTCTAAAAGCAGTCTTATAAACATCTGATTCTTTTACACGCAACTGGTGATAACCTGATCTCAGGTCTATCTTTGAAAATACAGCAGCTCCTCTTAACTGATCAAATAAATCGTCGATTCTAGGGAGAGGATACTTATTCTTAATCGTTAGTTTGTTCAATTCACTATAATCAATGCATAGACGCATACTCCCATCTTTCTTCTTTACAAAAAGCACTGGTGCGCCCCAAGGGGAAGTACTGGGTCTAATGAAACCTTTATCCAGTAGTTCTTGAATCTGATCTTTTAATTCTTTCATTTCCTTAGGAGCAAGTCTATACGGAGGCTTTGAAATTGGAGCGGCTTCTGGTACTAAATCAATAGTAAATTCTAACTCTCGAATGGGAGGTAAACCCAAAACATCTTCTGGAAAAATATCTGGGAATTCCCTTACAACAGGTACTTGTTCTAGTTTCTTTTTCTTTT
>KQ992992.1:95646-125113 GCA_001598015.1 Dorcoceras hygrometricum
TGTATTTACAATGGACTAAAGGAAAACAAACTACGTTATATCAATATGACCAAACTCTATAAGAAGCGTTACTCTTTAGGTTTTTTTTTTTTAAAACAAAAGATGTGCATGGAAACCGAGAATTTTAGTTAAATAAAGGATCCACTTGGTTTGCAGAAGTCACTAAATATTTACTGTACTTGCATTCTAACATTTGAATATCAATCCATAATAAAATAAAGATTGATCGTAGCATAGACAGAAATATTCAAGAATCGAATTGTAATAGCAATGTAATCCCTCAATCTCATATCTCTCTAATTGTGGACTTCTAAATGATTTGGTCGTTACAGAACTGGTTCAGAATAGAAAATCAACTCTGGGTTGATTGGCTAACTCATATTAGGATAATCAAGACGGGCACAAGCTTAGAGTAGCTCTAAGTGATGAAAAACAGATTACGAGCATGAAAATCAGCTCAAAGAGGAAAACAGCTTACGAGCATGAAAACCAGCTCGGAGACGAAAATAGCATACGACTGGTTGGTCAACTGAGTTTGGTAAGTCAACCCAACATAGAATTCAAATCGCGAACAGTCAGACAATGAAACTAGCTTGCGAGAGGACTGAACAAAGGAACCAGCTCAGAGGCAGGCTGAACAACGAAACCAGCTCGGAAGCGGGCTGAACAATGAAACCATCTTAAATGAGGGCTGAACAAAGAAACAGCTTGAAGAGGGCTGAACAATGAAACCAGCTTGGGAAGGATCAAACGAACCATGCGAGAATAGAATAATAACAGGATACTGAAAAACAGCTTGGAGAAGTCCGAACAGATTAGCCAAGCTTATCAGGCCAGAACAACGCTCTAGCTAGACTAGATCTTCCTATCCGCTCAGGAATTCATCCCTAACTATCCAGCACAATTACCGAAAACAACTTGGAGAAGTTTGAACCAATTAGCTAAGCTTATTAGATTAGAGCAGAGTTCCAATTAGACCAGCTTGCCTATCAGCTCAGAACTCATCCTTAGCCATCCAGCAAGAGTATTGAAACAACTGGGAGAAGTTCGAATCGACTGGTTAAGATTATCAGATACCAGAACAGCGCTCTAACTAGACCAGCTTCGCCTATCATCTCAGAACCTCAAATCCTACTAGACTTGTACAACAACAGAGTACTGAATCCAGCTTGGAGAAGTTCGAGTAGATTAGCTAAGCTTATCAGGTCAGAACAGTGTCTAACTATACCAGCTTTGCCTATCAGCTCAGAACCTCATTTTCGAGCCGTACAGTACAACGTACTCTCTAGAACATTAGAAGACTTTACCTTGAAACTGACTCGTACATCCCAGCAGTTTTTGAAAGAAAACTAACATCTTCTTTTGAAAAACCAACCTTTCGGTCACTTCAGAAAAGCAAAAAACTTCTACGAATCCTCATACATTTTAGAAAATCATTTTAGCTAAAAGATAAGCCATAAAATCTGGACGAACTACAAACTCGAGCACACAAGCTGAAAGGAACATCATATGCTTTCAATGGTACATCAAAGAACAGAAAGTACTTGCCTTATGCTTAACGACGCTGAACGGCAGGTTGTAGAGAACATCTCCGGCTTGAACCCTCCACAAGCATGATAGAAACGCTCAAAACTCTAAAGGAAAACTTTGGTTGGTTTGTGATTTTGAAAAGCACGCCCACACCTTCTATAAGCTCCAATAATGGAAAAAGTGAAGTAGGTAAAAATCTCTTACACAAGGCATGGGTTCTCTACCAACCGTAATCATGTTGCTTTAAACGAAAATCTTCTTTTCATTTTTTTAAAAGGAGAACCAAACCAAACCAAACCAAACCAAAGCGAATCGTGCTTGGGTTCATTATTGCAGGAACCGTCCGCGAACCGCCCGGGCCAAAACTGATGAAATCAGCTCAAGACAAAATCTGTAATGTTAAACACAAAAATAGCAGTTTAACCCTTCGAGACAAAATAAATAAATTGTGGATTTATGGATTTCCTGGGCTTTACAGTAACAACATCTCAAAACCATCGAAACAATTCTCAAACCATCTTACAAAAAATGACACACACGCAACTTGTTTTTATCAACTTTATGTGTCACATATACTGTCAAAACACTCTATAGTTTTAACCTTACATTGTATATCAAACACAGAGCATGAGAGACCTTGCCAAGCTTAGGCAGCTTAAAGCGATCAATTCGGTTGTATCTTTATAGATTTAGTGTCTGTAATAGTTTGGTGTTGCTAGGAGTTCTCACAACTTTCGGGTTGTAGATCCTGTTGTTACGAACGCTGTAATTATCAAATCTTCTAGTGTAATCCTTACTGTACATGGAAGAGGGGGAGACGTATGAGTTTTAGCTCGGAACTTCCAGAAACAAATTCTTGTCCCTAATCTTTTAAAGCTATAAGTTCCTTATCTGTTCACTGTTGAATCGGGTTAATTCCGCACAAATAAATTTTGTTACTCGAGACAACAGATTACACTGAGACTCTCCGAGCTGGTAACTCATCTCTGAGACAAGCCGAAAGCTTGAAAAATATTTTTAAGAAAAGTTTTTAAAAAAATCGAGAGGAGTTCATTCACCCTCCCCTGAACTCCTAAGCTGATATTTCTTTTCTTTTTGATCCCAACACACGATCAAAATCACTTTGAAAGAGTTTTGAAGCTCTTGTCAGCAGAGAGCTTTTTCCCACAATACTCGCCGCTTTAAAAATCAAAATCGTTGGAAGAAGTTTGATAATGAGGATGAATGTACTTGGCACGTGTATTTATAGGAAAATGAAAAGCATGAGGTCATTTTGTCTTTAAAAGTATCTGCACCAACTGATTTAAAGTTCCTGTCTAATCTGAAATTTAGCTCAGAAAAAAGCTGAATTTCTGAATTGAAGCTGAATAAGGGTACTGAAATTAGCAAATGAAACCCTTCGAAAATTTAGATCTATCATTGTGTATTTATGGATTTCCTGGGCATTACAGGTTGAGCTTGGGCGATAGCTCCTGATCTGTTTGGGTCATAATTTTGCCCATTTTCTCCATCAGCTTGCGCGTCGTGTAAAGAAACACCGACAGCTGACACACATGTTTCTTGCTGGTCCTACACTGGGTCAACATTAGTCAAATAATGACTTCGATGCTACCTGGGATATTAGCTTGCGCAACAGTTCGAATATATGCGTTGGTAATTATTGTTTCAAGTGCGTGCTGATCATCAGCTTGGGTTCTAATCTGTCCCTCGTCATCACTTGATTAATCTAAGCAGGTTGATTCGAGACGGATACACAAATGGTTCAAGTTAGCAGCTGAAGAGGATAGAAAGCTGGTCTCATCGAACACCGCGTAAGATGATTCTTCTATAGTCAGCATTCTATTGTTGAAGGCACGATAGGCTCTTCTCAGAGCTGAATATCCTAGAAAATTCCTATATCAGATTTGACATCAAAAGTTGTTATATGATTTAGGCCATTGTTGTGAATGAAGCATCTGCATCCAAACACCTTGAAATAAGAAATACCAGGTTTCTTGGCATTCCAGATATCATATGGGGTTACACCCTGATTCTTATTAATCATCGATCTATTCTGAGTGTAGTAAGCTGTAACGCCTATAAATATTTCCTATTAAAACTCGCATGAATTAGTATTATTTTCAATTTTTTTTAATAACTATATTGACTTCGCTATATGATTCTGCCATATTAATTATTTATATGATGAATACCTTTACAGAATTTTAGTACAGGTGATACCAGGCCGGAATGGAGATAATGGGAACACCGAGGTAAAATGATTTTTTTAAAATTAATTAGGAGGCCATTACCTACACTGTGGGAATTTTATAGTAGGAAAATATAAAAAGATAACTTTTTTTAACCAAGTTTTAACCTCATATTTTATCCAAAATTTTCGAAATTAAACAAGGGAAGGAGATAGGAATTTTCGAGTAGCAACCTTATCTTTTATCTTTTAACAATTACAATTGTTCCCTTCTTAAAATAAGACCTCGGCATGCACACACACAAACGCCACACGATTGTTTCAAGAAAAAAAGAGAGGATGTTAGGATCAAAAACAAGCTCGGGAGTTCAGAAGGGGGGTTGAATGAACTCCTTTGCTAATTTTGATTTGAAAATTTGTTTCAAAAGTTTTATAGCTCGACACAAACTTCAGCCGAGTTACCAGCTAGGAAGATTCTCAGTGATGGTCGTTGTCTCGTGTAATAAAGGATTTTATGTGTAACAAACACGATTCCACAGTGAACAATTTAATCAAGTGCGTGAATGTAAAAGATGTTGGGACGAGAGGTTCGTTTCTGGAAGTTCGGACCAAATTCTCCTACGTCTCCCCTTCTTCCTCGATGGGAAGGATTCCACTAGAGGATTTGATTTATACAACCCTTTGTACAAACCCAATACCGCAACCAGCAACCACAAGAACTCCTAGCAATCAACCAACAACTCCAGACCCGCGATCTGGTTCGCAATACAGATACTCAACACTAAGCTGGTTGTGCTAATCTAGCACTTATACACTCTCTTTTTATGATTTACAAGAAGATCTCAACACTACAGAATGTGTCTATAAGAGTAAATTACACTAGAATTATTAAGTCAATCTGTGAGTGTGTCACTTTTCGTGAGCTGGTTCAAGATGAACTCTGATTTTGCTTGTGATGGCTGGTTAGCTTGTGATTTCGAAAATCGTTCTGTTGTGTTAGTCTGTAACCTTTCACAGCTGCTCTTCTGTTCTATATATACCCTTTGGATACAACGGTAATAAATGTAGCCAGTAGACACATTGAGTGTATCGAAATTGAATTACCTGTGTCGTCTTAAATGTCTGTACGATGAAAGTACATCTTCATTAAATGTATTTCCCTTTGTAGCAACTCTGCGTCGTCTTCAGTTTAAACCATATCTCTGCGCATCTGGATTTAGCTCAAAGTAGTTCCAACGACTACATATCACTGCAGAGATGTCACATGTTTCAAATCAAGTTGTACGTAGGTCCAAACATTCTAAAATTTAATTTGCTAAGTTATTCATGACTTAGTTGGGTTCCCGATATGGTTTCTGTATGTTGATCTACTTTTTGTGATCGGATTCTGAACTTGATTGAATCTAGTCTGCTTTGAAATATTATGCTCAAGTCTTTGTTTTGTACTGATTCGGATTTTAAACCTTGTATACTCATATCCTCAGTTCTATAGTGCTTGTAAGATTACTCTGCTTCGAACTGGTTCTTTTCACTGGCCTTCCAGCTGGTTTGTTATTCCACTCATCACTCCAGCTGGTCTGTTATATGCCATCTATTCTCATAGATGTAAGTCATTGTTTTCCTGTTCTTCAATCCAGTGCTTTCTGCTCTTCGAACTTTCTCAAATTCAACTGCCTTTATCCGGTCAAACATCTTTGAACTAGTATTTGTATTACATAGCAGCCAGCTGGTTTGTCCTAAACGAGTACACTTTAATGTCCTGAGCTGATTTGACCTTAACCAGCTTGACCAATTTACCTTTGCTGGTTTTTCCTCAACCAGCGTTCCCGAATGCGCTAAGCTGGTTTTTCATTGACCAGCTTGATTTTTCTCCGATCTGGTTTCTACGTCCAACGTAGTAAGATTCGTCCAGATCTTTTCACTTTGGTCTGATTGATCTCTTTTATTTTCCATTTGTCATTTATTTTTCATCACCAAAACTTTTGAAATTTGTCCTAACGATTTCCTCCTTTTTGGTGATGACAAAAATTTGGTCGTAAAGAGACTTTTATTGACCGTTAGATAATTACAAAGAAATTAAACACAAACAACTTAGTTCTATACAAAAACTACTAACACTGTCCTTGTTGGGGATCCGGATCCGCCCCCCGGCTAGGCAGCGGAAGAACAAGAAACAGGTGCCGGGAGGCGATCAATACGAAAAATCAGACAATTACAGTAATCGTCATACATAGGGCGTTTAAGCGGGTTACCTTGCTGGAACTTGTGCCTGGCTCCAACCGGCATTATAATAATCCGGCTCTTCTCGGTAGATTGCGATAGTTTACGCCAATCCGGTCCACGACCAGATCCGAGACTCCTTCGTCAGGCTGCACTAGAAGCCCTGACGAGATCAGCACGAACGAATACTCCTCGAAAAACTAGGCCGGAACAATTTCCGGCGAAGTGGCGGCGGCGGCGGGCGGCGCACGGCGGCGGCGTGAGTTGTGAAGGGAGGGAGGCGGCTACTTTGATGCTTAGGGTTTAGGGTTATGAATTGTAGTGTTGTTAATGAAGTCATTAAGTCCCATTAAATAGACTTAAAGATGGACTTGGACCGGTCCAACGGGCCCGGGTCCAAATGACGATATCTATCGCTGCGACTTCATCGTAACTCCGATCGCCGATCAGATCGGACCGATCGACTCAGTGAAGAAGAGGCGGCGGCGGCGGCTTTTGGAGAGGAGGAAGGGACGGCGCTTGCTTTAGGGTTAGGTTGTGAGTTAATTGTTGTTATGAAGTCTAATCCATTATTAAATAGATCTTAGTGTTGGACTTGGACCGGCCCAATGGGCCCGGGTCCAACGGATGAACATTCAGTTCATCTCCACCACCGAGGCTTCATCGTAACTCCGATCGCCGATCAGATCAGACCGATCGACTCAGTTTCCAAAACTGAATACTATGATCTGAAAAACCATTTTTCAGAACCCCAGTGCAAAATGACCTTTTTGCCCCTCAACGTCGGGAAATCTCGATTTGACCCGAGTTGACTTTTAGGAAGTCGCACTCCCCAAAATCCTCTTCTTGTGCTCAACACATTGAGCTGAGTATCCGTGCGGGAATCTCGAATCCAGTGCTTGTGTGACCCTCAATGGTTCAGGGATACAGCTAGCCGTGGGCCCACAACCATTGTGGCTCCGGAATCACAATTCCGGACTTGCCCATCGGATCATGGTAAAGCGTCTAACAACATCGCCCCATGATCCCCTAGGTATCACTGATAGTGCCTGCAAGAACCAGTCGGTCGTGGTTAGCGTACGGTACGGTCCTTTCAATCCATATATCCCGATCAGATCAAAGACCATTGGTAAATCGAGAGTCGCTATAGATCCGATAGCTATGCATACATCTTGGAGATCGAATAGTGACATTGCGAGTGTAACTAGGTAAACACATTTACCTAAAACACTTCTAGGACTCTGGCCAGAGATTTATACACTATTATCCCCTCAGATAGCATAGGATATCCACGCATGTCTGCGAGCGGTGAATCCTCGACAACGATGCATCGACTCCTACATACATCGGGGTCTCACCCAATCCCGACGCCTTATGACCCCAAGTGAGTCGGCAAACGGGTCAAAGTGAGACGCCTATCATGTAGAGTCTCAATGACGTTTCGAGTCGTGAGGACTAATCAGTAGAACAAAGACCTCGGACTTATCCACTCGACAAATGGTAACCACTTGGAAAGTCCGAAGGAGGGTAGTTCGATAGATCACCAGGTCACTATCTATCTGCATGCTCAGAACATCACAATGTTCCCTACCAATGAAACATGGTACTTCGCATCGCAGATACTAGTCTCGAACTCGGGCGGCCTTATCCTCATTTTGACGTCCCAATCGACTAGGAACATGTTCAGAATACACAGTGACTATTAGTTGTGTTTCATGATAGCCATCATACCCACTATCACATCTAACATACACTTGAGTGTATTCTAGGTCTTTACTCAACGCAATTGTAAATCATTATACACACAATGAAAGTGAAGAACGCCATATAAATAAATGCGAATATCATATATAAAGATTGTCATATACAAGAGTCTATAAACCCACATGACACAAGTTGGCTAGTTGGGCATCTACTCTAACACAACGTTAATGTAGCTTGCAGCTGGTGGGAATTGGAACCAGTCGATACGCGTTACAATTAGTTTTTGATCTTAGAGGTTGCTGCTGGCAGGCGTGGCTTTTAGCGCGAGAGTGACCGAGAGAGCGACACGTGTTAGTCAACGTTTTGAGTATTGACTACTGGATCAGCAGATGCGCGAGAAGAGGAGCGACCGGCTGTTGAGTTGAAGAACCAGTCGTAGAAGTAGAGCGACGTCGTTTCGTTAAGTTGAAACGTTGTGTTATGAGTGTTGCATCTGGTACCAGCCGCAAGAGAATTGTTGTGAGGAATGTGTTGCGACTGGATGACCAGCTGGTGGTAGCGATGCTGATGTAACCTTTACGGCGTCGTTTAGATTAGTTGATGCGTCGTCGTTTTGTTGTGTTTCGCGTAACCAGTCGACTGGTGCTTGTTTGGAGAGATCTGCTACCAGCTTTTGGTTGTTTTGCAAGCGATAGATGTTACCAGCTGGTGAAGCTCTACGACGTCATTTGAGTTAGTTGGAACGGTGTCGTTTTGGGATGTTTTCAAGCGATAGATGTTACCAGCTGGTGAAGCTCTACGACGTCATTTGAGTTAGTTGGAACGGTGTCGTTTTGGGATGTTTTCTCGTGAATGTCTTGTCTGGTTGTTGCTGCTGGTTTTAATGAAAGAGAAAGGTTGTACCTGTTGGAAGATCTCTACTGATTCACGTCGACTGGATTGGTATTCAGCAGACGAGGGAATTGAGATATATATATATATAGAGGTGTTGATTGACACTTAGAATTATTGAGAACCTGATATTTCTTATCTTCGTATTCAAACCCTCGTCGAGTTACTGTTCACCCGAACACATCTTCCTTAGATTTCTGCCGTTCTCCACTGATTATTTGAGTGAGTTTGGTGGCGCTGAACTCCCCTAGTTTAGACCTTTCGATTGCTACCCATTTCAGACCTGGAGTTAACGCTGAAGCTGGAAGCTTAGAGTTGCTAGCGTTCGAAGTTTTTGGGAGAGAGCTGGTTGCTGGTCGTGAGTTCTGCCGTGCTCTGTTCGAACTTGTGAGGTAGAATATGTGGAATTGAGGTACGATTGAGCAGCCCTTAGCAGCTTTGAGCATGAACATGACTATATTTCAATGTTGTGAAATCTGTGAAATTGCTGCTATGTGTTTACGTGAATCAGTTGCTGAATTGCTTGAGTTATGCCTACTGATTTCACGTATTATGCCTTGTATGCATTGAGCATTGATATTGAACGGCATTCATGCATACATCTTGAGCCTGGAATGACAGATTGATTTTATGACCTGATTGGGTGCCACATTGTGACTGGCCGACTGTTGAGTCGTGCCTGAAAGTCCAACGCTATCATCGGAGTGGTGACTACCGGATCCAAGTGTCTACCACCGAGCTGTGATGGGCTGACGGGCCCCGATGATCACGGACCGATGATTTCCACCGGCTGATTGGCTGTGCGTGGTATAGAGGCTTGATTTGAATTGCCAGTTGGTAGACTGTTCTAACTATCCGACTCTTTGATAGCCCTCATGCATTCATAGCATTGATTATAGCATGTTGCATGTTAGCTGTTTTGATAGCTCTTCGTACTGAGGCTTGACCTCGTATTTTGTCTTCCTGCTTTTGTGTCTTTGGTCTGTGTCACCCATTTGCAGGATCTTCTGGTAGGCAGGCTGGACAGAGCAGTGGTACAGCTGGTCGACCCCCGTTCCCATGAGTCCCAGTTATAGATGTACTGAACCGGGGGATGCCCCGTGTTTCTATGTATTGGGGATTTATTTTAGATTTGAGATTTATTGTTGCCTGGTTTGTATAAGTCCGAGTTAACTTATATTTTGAGTATGATAATTTGAATGTATGTTTTTACGTTCAGGCCCAAATGATTTTGAAAAATTTTTAAGCCCTGATTTTAGCTTCCATGTTTATGCGCTTATTTAAGTGTTAATTGTGAGTAATTAGCACGGGGCCTGACACTGGGACTCAAGGAAATGGGGATCGACCAACTGGCGCTCCACTCTGTCCATCTTGGTTACCTGAAGATCCTACAAATGGGTAACACAGACCCAAACAACACAGAAGAAGGAAAAGAAATACGAGGTCAAGCCTCAGTACGAAGAGCTACATGTTTATGCGCTTATTTAAGTGTTAATTGTGAGTAATTAGCACGGGGCCTGACACTGGGACTCAAGGAAATGGGGATCGACCAACTGGCGCTCCACTCTGTCCATCTTGGTTACCTGAAGATCCTACAAATGGGTAACACAGACCCAAACAACACAGAAGAAGGAAAAGAAATACGAGGTCAAGCCTCAGTACGAAGAGCTATCAAAACAGCTAATCATGCAACATGCTATAATCAATGCTATGAAATGCATGAGGGCTATCAAGGATCGGATAGCTAGACTAGTATATCAACTGGCAAATCATCTCAAGCAGCCTCTATACCCGTACGGTGTATCAATCGGGGAAATCATCGGTCCGTGATCTTCAGAGCCCGTCAGCCCATCACAGCTCGGTGGTAGACACTTGAATCTGGTAGTCACCACTCCGATGATAGCGTTGGACTTTCAGGCACAAGTCATCAGTCGGCCAGTTACAACGTGGCTTTCAATCAGATCATCAATCAATCGGTCAATCAGGCTCGAGATGTATGCATGTATGCCAATTAAATATTCAATGCACAATGCATACAATTCAATACGTGAAAACAGAATGTAAAACTCAATAAATTCACAAGCTGTATCACGTAAATCACATAATCATATCAGCAGATTTCACAACATCAATCACAGCCATGTTCACACTCAAGCTGCTAACTCTGCTCAATTCGTACCTTCAACGGCTGATTCTACCTCAACAGATTTCTCCCAAGGCACGGCAATCACACGGCCAAAGCAACCAGATTTCTCCTAGCTAAACAAACACGACAGAGTCTTCCTGGAAGCTGAAATCTGTTACAATGCTTCGAAAATCAGCTCTACTCAAGCACGCAAATCTGGACCTGTGCACTCTAACACCTACGGCCAGAACCCTACTCGAGTTCTAAACATCCACGCAGGTATTAACCACAAGAACAGAGCTCAATTCAACCAGAGATACTTACCCTGAAGCTGAAACCAGCGGAAGAACTATCAAATTCCACTATATGAAGAAACCAGCAACTTCGCGATCCTCTTCAAGGTCGTTCTACAGCCTCAACTGGGTATCAATCGGAAGAGCAACTCACAAGGAATCCAGCGCCACCAAAATCGTTCAAAACAAAGGCTGGAATCGACGAAAATCTAGGGAAGAAACGTTCAGGTGAACAGTAGCTATCGAGGGATTCGTAGATGGAGATAAGAAATATCGGGTTCAGAATAATTCTATGTGTCGATCAACACTTATCTATATATCTCTCAAATCCAACAGCTGTTGTTCTCAATTATCCAGACGTTTCTACAGTAGGTACCTTACGACTGGTATTCACGTCTTCTACAACAAAACCAGCAGCAACAACCAGCCGCAACATAATACCAAAGCAATACCAAAACGACATCGTAGCAACTAATCAAAACGACGTCACAGCGCTCCACCACCTGATACCAAATCCCATTCGAAACAACCACCAACTGGTCATGCTAGATAACTCAAAACGACGACGTAACAAGGTTCCCGTTAACAAAGGTAAAACGACGACGCCTAACTAGCAACAGCTGGTCACTCAAACCAACAGCTGAACCAAAGCGTTACACTCAAAACGCTGTGTTTAAACTTAACAGAACGACGTCGCTTCATCATCAGCGACTGGTTCTTCAACCCAACAGCTGGTCATTCAGCTGGCACAATTTCTCACAACGCAACAGCTGATAGCGCTACAACTGCATAGCGAAACGACGACGCATCACTCATTCGCTACAGTACCGTTGACTCGCGTTGACGTCTGAAATGCGCTGCGTCTGGTTACTTGCATTAGCGCTATGGCTGGTTTTCACAAAACGACGGCGTTTTACTCCCACACCATCAACTGCTGATCAGCTTTCACCAGCTAGCGCTACAGCTGAATTCTAACGTCTGAATTCTACTGGAATCAGATTTCTCTCGAAAAACCCTCAAAATTCACGCGACTAATCCCAAATCAATTCGATTAATCACTAATTTAAAATCTGATTCCTCACATTCTCCCCACCTTAAGAGATTCGTCCACGAAATCAAAGGCAAACACAGGGAAAACTCCAACAAAACATCAAGCAAAGCAAAAATCAGCTACTCAGCTCGAAGCAAAATTCGAAATTTACCTGGAATTCACACTGTCAGTGATCAAATAGATGAGGCCAATTCTGTCTCATCTTTTCCTCAACCTCCCAGGTTGCTTCTTCTCGGCCATGCTTGCTCCATTGGACCATCACCAACGGAATCACTTTGTTCCTCAGCTGCTTCTCCTTCCTATAGAGAATCTGCACTGGATATTCAACATAGCTCAAGGCAGAATCCAGCTCAACTTCGTCGGTTCTCAAAACATGGGATGGATCTGGCTCATATTTTCTCAACATGGACACATGAAAAACGTCATGCATCGCTGCTAACTCATCAGGCAGCCTCAATCGATAAGCCAACTATCCAATCCGCTCAACAATCTCAAAGGGATCAAAGAATCTAGGAGCTAATTTGCCTTTATATCTGAAGCGCATCACGATCTTGAACTGAGAAACTTTGAGAAATACTCGATCGCCAACCTAAAACTCTAACGGTCGACGTCTTCGGTTAGCATAGCTGGTAAATCTATCTTGTGCAGCCTTCATTATACTTCGAATCAAATAAATCTGATCTTTCATGTGCTGCACAAACTCAGGGGTAGAAAGCCGTCTCTCACCAACTTCTTCCCAACAAATCGGAGATCGGAACTTTCGACCATACAACACCTCAAATGGAGCCATCCCGATAGTCACCTGGTAGCTGTTATTATACGAAAACTCAACCAACGACAAAGAATCCTGCCAGCCACCACTGAAATCCATCACAACTGCTCGCAGCATATCCTCTAAAGTCTGGATAGTCCGCTCAGACTGACCATCTGTCTGTGGGTGATAGGCTGTACTCATAGCCAATCTCGAACCCATCGCTGCCTGCAAGCTCTTCCAAAATCGGGAAGTGAATCTTGGATCTCGGTCAGACACTATCGAAATAGGAACTCCATGCAATCTAACCACATGGTCGATATACAGCTTCGCCATTTTCTTCATCGAACACCTCACGTCATAGGGAATGAAATGGGCTGACTTCGAAAGTCTATCAATCACAACCCAAATCGCATCACATCCCCTACTCGATCGAGGTAGATGAGTCACAAAATCCATGGCGATGTGCTCCCAATTCAATTAGGGCACCTCCAAACTCTGTAGCAATCCACCAGGTCTCATTCTCTCAGCCTTGACCTTCTGGCAATTCAAACATCTAGCAACAAAACCAGAGATGTCGCTCTTCATGCCTTCCCACCAGTAGTGAGATTTAAAGGCATGGTACATCTTTCTCTCGCCCGGATGCACACTGTACTGACTACAATGCGCTTCATTCATAATGGTCTCTTTCAAATTGATCAAGTTCGGAAACACTAATCTTCCTCGAAATCTCAGACACCCATCCGAAGAAACAGAGAAATCATCAGACTGACCACTTCGGGCTTTCATCTTCAACTCATGAACATATGGATCAGTCCTCTGCGCCTCCCTGATGTCACTCACAATCTGCGGTTCCACATGAATCTAAGAAACCATAAAGTACTTGAATCGAAGAAACCATAAAGTACTGATCACCCGGCTGGAAACGCCAACCAGAAGTACTCAACTGCTCGTAGACTTTAGAGACACTCAAAGACGAAAGCATCACAGGCTGGGTCTTCCTACTCAAAGCTTCTGCTACTGAGTTCATCCGCCCAGGCTGATACTGAATCTCACAATTAAAGTTCTCGAGAAATTCCATCCATCGTCGTTGCCTCATATTCAGATCAGACTGCGTGAGATATATTTCAGGCTCTTGTGGTCGGTGTACACCACAACTTCTTCACATACAGATAATGTCGCAAAATCTTCAAGGCATACACTATCGCAGCCAACTCCAAATCATGAACAGGGTACCTCGTCTCGTGAGGCTTCAACTGTCGAGACGCATAGGCAATCACGTACCCGTTCTGCATCAAAACACATCCCAAACCATTGAGAGAAGCATCGGAGCACACCACGAACCCTCCTGATCCAGACGGTAGAGCCAAAACAGGAGCAGTAGTCAACTTCTCCTTCAACGTCTGAAAACTGAACTCGCACTCATCAGTCCAAAAGAACTTCCTATCCTTCTGAGTCAATTGAGTCAAAGGCCTGGCTATCGAAGAGAACTTCTCAATAAAACGCCTGTAATAGCCATCCAATCCCAAGAAGCTGTGGATCTCGGAAACGTTCCTAGGTCTCTCCCAGTTAAGAACTGCTTCGACCTTGCTCGGATCTACCGAAATCCCTTGTGCCGAAATCACATGACCCAAAAAGATAATCCGATCAAGCCAGAATTCACACTTGCTGAACTTGGCATACAACTGCGAGTCTATCAATCTCTGCAACACCAGTCTCAGATGCTCCTTATGCTCTCTCAAGCTCCTCGAATACACTAGTATGTCATCTATGAAGACGATAACGAACCGATCGATGTACTCACTAAAGACGCGATTCATCAAATCCATGAAAACAGCTGGGGCATTCGTCAACCCAAACGGCATGACCAGAAACTCATAATGCCCATATCGAGTCTGGAAAGCTATCTTTGCCATGTCAGCGTCTCTAATCCGCAATTGGTGATAACCAGAGCACAAATCAATCTTCGAGTAAACGACCGATCCCTGCAACTGATCGAACAAGTCATCAATACTCGGCAAAGGATACTTGTTCTTCACCGTCGCTTTATTCAACGCATATCATCATTGACCCATCCTTATTCTTCACAAAAAGAATTGGAGCTCCCCAAGGCGACGTACTCGGTCTGATGAAGCCCTTCTCCAAGAGATCTCTCAACTGATCCTTCAGCTCTTTCAACTCTGCTGGCGCCAACCGGTAAGGAGCTCTAGAAATCGGGGCGGTACCGGGTACCAACTCGATGCTAAAATCGATCTCACGTCGTGGAGGGAATCCAGGAATCTCATCTAGGAACACATCGGGAAACTCTCGGACGATCGAAATGTCGCTCAACTCCAGTCGGGGCTCTTGGGAAACGTCAAGCGCGTAAATCATGAATCCAACATTATCCAGCGATATCAGGCTAAACATCTCCATGGCGGACACTAGTGGAATCTTCGAGCGTGAATCAGCACCATAGAACTCCCACCTCTCACCCGAGTCAGGGCGAAATCTCATCACACCATGAAAACAGTAAACAGTAGCCTTGTAGCTAGACAATGCATCCATTCCCAAGATGAAATCAAAATCTCTTATTCCCAAAACAATCAGATTGGACACCAAAACCTGCTCATCAAATCGAAGCACACAATACAACACCACTTCACGGGACCTCAGATTCACACCAGCAGGGGTAGACATAGAAACAACATCACACAATGGGGAAGAACTCAACCCATACTCACAAACAAACAACTCAGAAATAAAAGAGTGTGATGCACCAGTGTCAAATAGAACTCTCGTAGGATAATCGAAAATAAATCATGTACCTGCGATCATCATACCAGGCGCCTCCTCAGCGTGCTCTCTCGTCAGAGCGTTTGCCTGAGCCTGCTGCGGAATCTCGAACGGAGGTCTCGAAGGTGCTCCAAACCTAAAAGGCTCACGGGGTTGGAATCCAGATCGCTGGGTAGGGGCAGGAAACTGCGGTCTCTGAGAAGAACCACCAGCTGATCCCTGCTGCGAAGGAACTGAAGACTGATCCCTCAACAGAGGACAACCCTAACAAAGTGTCCTGGCTGTCCATAGTTACGGCAGGACCCCTGAACTCCACGACACTGCGAAGTCGGATGCCTTCCTCCGCATTGTCCACAAGACATGCAACTAGAACCGCTGCCTGAACCACTGCCAGAACCAAAACTCGCAGAACCAGAGGAACTCGAATCCGCCTTCTTCTTGAACTGTTTCCGTCGAGGTCGAAACCTTTGGCGATTCGAATGCGGCTGCTTCGACCCCTGAGGAGAATAAAAAGATTGTGACGCATCCTGCACAGGCTGATAGGTGCGTCCAGTAGTCGGCTGAATCAGAGCCTCAACCTCCATCAAACTCTCCTCAATGTCCGTCGCTCGGTTCACTGCATCAATATAGGTCGCAGGTGACCCAGACAAAACCATCCGGTACATATCAGGCCTCAAGCCCTTCAGAAATTTGTTCCTCTTCGTCCTCTCTTGGTTGGCAACGTGTGGCACATAAACCAAAAGCGCAAAAAACTGTCGGGCATCCTCAGCCACTCGCATGTTTCCCTGCTTCAAATTGTCAAACTCCCGCTCCCGGCTGTTATAGAAGGAATCCGGGGTATACTCCTGTCTAAACGCCTCATAGAAGCTCTCACAGGTGATCACAGCCCCACTATCACGAAGGATACAAGAAGTACCTCTCCACCAGCGTTGTGCATTGTCTCTCAGCTGCAACACCTCCAGCTTCAGTCTCTTCTCGGAAGCATACTCGAGAGTGTCAAACAACTCCTCAATCTGAGCTAACCAAGCCTCATCCGAAGCACCGCCCTCAGTAGCAGCAAACGTCAGAGGGTTCGTCCGCTAAAACCTGCTAGGACCAGCTCCATCTTGCCTATCTGTCTAGTAACATTCTCAACCTGATGAACATCTCCAGCTTCAGTCTCTTCTCGGAAGCATACTCGAGAGTGTCAAACAACTCCTCAATCTGAGCTAACCAAGCCTCATCCGAAGCACCGCCCTCAGTAGCAGCAAACGTCAGAGGGTTCGTCCGCTAAAACCTAGCTAGGACCAGCTCCATCTTGCCTATCTGTCTAGTAACATTCTCAACCTGATGAACATCATCATCACTACCTGCCCTAGACTCCTCCGCAGTACGTCTAGTCGTCCTACCTCTTCCTCTTTGTGGAGGCATCTAAACAAATCTAGAGGTAAGATCTCACAGCAGATATATCACATAAATCAAAGAGTCAATCAAAAATCAAATCAAAACTCTGTGCCTAGACTCGAGTGTGATCAAAGAAAATCAAGCTTATCCCAGTTTAAGCTTGATACCAAAAATGTCAGGCCCCGTGCTAATCACATAAGATTACAGCACAATTAAGTACATGATCACGGAAGCGTAAAATCGGGCTTAAAAATTTTTCGAAATAAAATGGGCCTGAACTCAAAACATACATTCAAAATATCAATACTCAAAATACGAGTTGACTCAAACTCATACAATACAGGTAACAATAATTGTCAATTCAAATACAGATCCCCAATACATAAAAACATGGGGTATCCCCCGGTTCAATACATAGTAAAAGTAGACTGGGACTCAAGGAAACGGGGATCGACCAGCTGGCGCTCCACTCTGTCCAGCTTGGTTACCTGAAGATCCTAAAAATGGGTAACACAGACCCAAACAACACAGAAACAGGAAAAGAAATACGAGGTCAAGCCTCAGTACGAAGAGCTATCAAAACAGCTAATCATGCAACATGCTATAATCAATGCTATGAAATGCATGAGGGCTATCAAGGATCGGATAGCTAGACCAGTGTATCAACTGGAAAATCATCTCAATCAGCCTCTATACCCGCACGGTGTTTCAACCGGGGAAATCATCGGTTCGTGATCTTCAGAGCCCGTCAGGCCATCACAGCTCGGTGGTAGACACTCGAATCCGGTAGTCACCATTCCGATGATAGCGTTGTACTTTCAGGCACAAGTCATCAGTCGGCCAGTCACAACGTGGCTTGCAATCAGATAATCAATGAATCGGTCAATCAGGCTCGAGATGTATGGATGTATGCCAATTCAATATTCAATGCACAATGCATACAATTCAATACGTGAAAACAGAATGTAAAACTCAATCAATTCACAAGCTGTATCACGTAAATCACATAAGCATATCAGCAGATTTCAAAACATCAATCACGGCCATGTTCACACTCAAGCTGCTAACTCTGCTCAATTCGTACCTTCAACGGCTGATTCTACCTCAACAGATTTCTCCCAAGGCACGGCAATCACACGGCCAAAGCAACTAGATTTCTCCTAGCTAAAAAAACACGGCAGAGTCTTCCTGGAAGCTAAAATCTGTTACAATGCTTCGAAAATCAGCTCTACTCAAGCACGCAAATCTGGACCTGTGCACTCTAACACCTACGGCCAGAACCCTACTCGAGTTCTAAACATCCACGCAAGTATTAACCACAAGAACAGAGCTCAATTCAACCAGAGATACTTACCCTGAAGCTGAAACCAGCGGAAGAACTATCAAATTCCACTATACGAAGAAACCAGAAACTTCGCGATCCTCTTCAAGGTCGTTCTACAGCCTCAACTGGGTATCAATCGGAAGAGCAACTCACAAGGAATCCAGCGCCACCAAAATCGTTCAAAACAAAGGCTGGAATCGACGGAAATCTAGGGAAGAAACGTTCGGGTGAACAGTAGCTATCGAGGCATTCGTAGATGGAGATAGAAATATCGGGTTCAGAATAATTCTAAGTGTCGATCAACACTTATCTATATATCTCTCAAATCCAACAGCTGATGTTCTCAATTATGCAGACGTTGCTACAGTAGGTACCTTACGACGGGTATTCACGTCTTCTACAACAAAACCAGCAGCAACAACCAGTCGCAACATAATACCAAAGAAATACCAAAACGACATCGTAGCAACTAATCAAAACGACATCACAGCTCTCCACCAGCTGATACCAAATCCCATGCGAAACAACCACCAGCTGGTCACGCTAGATAACTCAAAACGACAACGTAACAAGGTTCCCGTTAACAAAGTTAAAACGACGCCGCCTAACTAGCAACAGTTGGTCACTCAAACCAACAGCTGAACCAAAGCGTACAATCAAAACGCTGCGTTTCAACTTAACAGAACGACGTCGCTTCATCATCAGCGACTGGTTCTTCAACCCAACAGCTGGTCATTCAGCTGGCACAATTTCTCACAACGCAACAGCTGATAGCGCTACAACTGCGTAGCGAAACGACGACGCATCACTCATTCGCTACAGTACCGTTGACTCGCGTTGACGTCTGAAATGCGCTATGTCTGGTTCTTTGCATTAGCGCTACGGCTGGTTTTCACAAAACGACGGCGTTTTACTCCCACACCATCAACTGCTGATCAGCTTTCACCAGCTAGCGCTACAGCTGAATTCTAACGTCTGAATTCTACTGGAATCAGATTTCTCTCGAAAAACCCTCAAAATCCACGCGACTACTCCCAAATCAATTCTATTAATCACTAATCTAAAATATGATTCCTCACACTTGAGGCTAGTGTTGCGGAGACTGAGAGACTCACAATTGTATGCCAAGTTCAGCAAGTGTGAATTTTGGCTAGACAGAGTTATCTTCTTGGGTCATGTGATTTCAGCGCAAGGAATTTCTGTGGATCCTAGTAAGGTCGAAGCAGTTCTTAAGTGGGAGCGACCTAGGAATGTTTCCGAGATCCGTAGTTTCTTGGGATTGGCTGGCTATTATAGGCGTTTCATTGAGAAGTTCTCTTCGATAGCCAGGCCGATGACTCAGTTGACCCAGAAGGAGAGGAAGTTTGTTTGGACTGATGAGTGTGAGTCGAGTTTTCAGATGCTGAAGTAGAATTTGACTACTGCTCCTGTTTTGGCCTTGCCTTCGGGTTCGGGAGGTTTTGTGGTGTGCTCCGATGCTTCCCTGAGTGGTTTAGGGTGTGTTTTGATGCAGAACGGAAATGTGATTGCGTATGCGTCTCGTCAGTTGAAGCCTCATGAGACGAGATACCCCGTTCATGATCTAGAGTTGGCTGCGATTGTGTTTGCCTTGAAGATATGGCGACACTATCTGTATGGTGAGGAGTTTGTGGTGTACACCGACCACAAGAGTTTGAAGTATATCTTCACCCAGTCGGGTTTGAATATGAGGCAACGTCGTTGGATGGAGTTGCTTAAGGATTTTGATTGTGAGATACAGTATCAGCCTGGGCAGATGAACTTAGTAGCCGATGCTTTAAGTAGGAAAGCCCAGCCTGCGATGCTAACATCCTTGAATATCTCGAGAGTCCACAAGCAGTTGAGTACTTCTGATTGGTGATTCCAGCCGAGTGATCAGTACTTCATAGTTTCTTCGATTCAGGTTGAACCACGGATTGTGAGTGACATCAGAGAGGCGCAGAGGACTGATCCGTATATCCACGAGTTGAGGATTAAGGCCCAGAATGGTCTGTCTGAAGATTTCTCTGTTGCTTCTGATGGATGTTTGAGATTTCGTGGTATATTGGTGGTCCCGAACTTGATTGATTTGAAAGAGACTATCCTGAATGAAGCGCATTGCAGTCGATATAGCGTAAATCCGGGGGAGAAGAAGATGTACCATGCTTTGAAGTCTCAATACTAGTGGGAAGGCATGAAGAGCGACATTTATGGTTTTGTTGCTCGATGTTTGAATTTCCAGCAGGTCAAGGCTGAGAGAATGAGACCTGATGGATTATTGCAGAGTTTAGAAGTGCCCCAATTGAATTGGGAGCACATCGCCATGGATTATGTGACTCATCTACCTCGATCGAGTAGCGGATGCGATGCGATTTGGGTGGTAACTGATAGACTCTCGAAGTCAGTCCATTTCATTCCCTATGATGTGAGGTGTTCGATGATGAAAATGGCGAAATTTTATGTCGACCATGTGGTTAGATTGCATGGAGTGCCTGTTTCGATAGTGTCAGATAGAGATACGAGATTCACTTCTAGATTTTGGAAGAGCTTGCAAGCAGCGATGGGTTCGAGATTGGCGATGAGCACTGTTATCACCCCCAGACAGATGACCAATCTGAGACCATTCAGACTTTAGAAGATATGCTGCGTGCAGTTGTGATGGATTTCAGTGGTGGCTGGCAGGATGCTTTGTCCTTAGTTGAGTTTTCTTACAACAACAGCTACCAAGTGACCATTGGAATGGCTCCGTTTGAAGCTTTATATGGTCGAAAGTGTAGATCACCGATTTGTTGGGAAGAAGTTGGTGAAATCGCTCTTAACTCAGACGATGAAACGAATGTTCACCCATTTTTATAATTTTTGCCTATTTTCCTTAAATTTTGACTTTATAAATCAAGGCTAAATTTTGACAAATTAAAATCAATTTTGACTCCTTAAAATCAATTTTGTCTTAATAAACTCGATTTTGACTTTTAAAATCAATTTTGACCCCAAAAGCCGATTTTGACCAAAAGACCGATTTTGACCAATTTAAAATCCAAAAATCAATTTTGACTCCACTAAAATTCCAAAGGCTCTAATTTTGACTTAAAACTTAAAAATAAACACAACTTTAAAATTTTGACTCAATTTTTAACATCTGGATATTTTTTTTAAACTTTGACCTTTGACTTAGAATTAAAAATAACAGGTCCATAATTAAAATAACTTGGACCGACTTTAGAACATTTTGACTCGACACACAACGAAACGATCTGGTCCAATCGAACTAGCCAAACCGGTCCAATTGAACAGGCCGGTCCAAGACATAAAATTAAACATTTAAATTTTCTAATTTACTCAATTCTTTGCTAAAAATTCAAAAATTTAAAATTTGACTAAATAAAGACAATGACCAAAATTTGGTAAAAATATTAGGCCCATAAATAAAAGGATTTTGACTTTAAAATATTCGGCCCAATACGCTAAAATTGCCAAAAATCCCATAAATCAAATAAATTCTAAAAATGCTGGAAAACATCTTAAAATATGCTTAAAACATCAAATAAAATCATCCACGAACCTTAGCAGCCCCTAAGACTCGAAATCTTAATTTCACAAAAATGACCCGACGAGGATCATTTTGAGCGATAAAACGGTAAAAATCATTAAAAATCCATTTCTTAACCAAATAACTCCATGTTTCAACCCACATCACCCTAAATCAATATACTAGTCACTGGACAAAACGATACTCAAAACATATTCAGTACATTACCAATTCGACGCCCAAAAACCCACTGTTCGTGCGCAAACTGCAACCAAGACACATGCTAGCATACAATTCATAACTAATTCATTCCTTGACAAAATCACTTCCTGTTTGGACCTACGTGACTCTAACTCAATGGGATATCTTATGAAATCTACCTCGACCACACAAACCATATTTATTGATGTACCCGACCCCAACAACTCTACTGTCGCGCACAGACGACAAGCCAGGACATGTGCTGATCTTAAAATTCATAACTCATTCATTCCTTAAACAAATCGCTTCCCGTTTGGACCTAAGTGATCCTAAATCAATGTACTAACTACCTGGACTACCCTTGGACCAAAATCTAGCCCCATGAACCAACTATGACCGAAGCATCACAAGAAACGAATCAAATACGTTTTGAAAACTATGAAACATGCATGGATCTCAAACATTATGCATAGATCTGAATAAATCACATACAATTCATGCATTAAACTTTAAAAACAGTTTACTATGGCTTAAATGGTTGCAAAAATAATAGATATTACATGTCTGGTTTGGTTGGAGTAGAGATCTGTGAGTTACCGACGTTGTAGACGCGAGATCGGGACATCACCGGCTTTGGATCACCAAAATTCACCAAGGAATGGAGATTTTCGAAACTTGGAGCTATGGGGGAGGAGGGGGACGGCTGAAGTGTTTATTGGAGGCTAGGTTTAGATTAGAATTGTTGTTTAAGAAAATGAATGTGACAATTTTGATCCCTAATGATTTAATTAAGGAAAAGGGGAGAAAAATGACATGCTTGTCCCTCCATTTAATTGAAATGATAATCAAAATCTTTATCTTGGCTTTGAAATATCAAATTTTCGAAATCCATGCCCCCTCAAAATTTAAAACATCCTAAAATCCAATAAAACATCTCGTATAGGCGAAAAACGGGTTTCCCTCCAAATTAATTTTAAAAACTCCAATTTTCAGAAATTGTTGTTTAAAATAAAATAATTTCATTCTTAAAAATCTAGGAACCTTAAAATCTCAAATTATTTTCATTCCGGTCGGTCCTAATCTCGTCCATGTGTCCGTAACTCAAACAGGCTGAAAAACAAGTCATGCACATCATGCAACATAAAACCATAAATAAATCAAATAAGATGGCATGTAATCATCTAAAAATATTTTCCCCATTGTCATGCACTCATTCTCACGTAATCTGGATTTTGGGGCGTTACAATCTCCCCCCTTATAGTTTCGTCCCTGAAATTAAGTTACGTACCGATAGCACGTCTGGGAAGCATACATGCATACCAAAACCTTATCACGTAAATCTAAGTATATGGCTAAGCGTCTATTTTTAAAACTCTAAGGCCAAAACTCATGTAAGGCTAGAACATGCAGCTAAAGCATTTCTAAATCATTTTCTCAAAAATACTTTAAACATAAATAAAGGAATATTTAAACGTTGAAACATTCAAGCGGAATAAATTTCACTGAGTAAAAATGCTGAAAGTAAACATGTTTAAAAACCAATATCAAAAAATGTATCATGACAGAACTGAAACGTAAAGGCGATCACGGGGTACTGCTGCAACAGGAGCTCAGACGTACTCATCGCCAGTCGGTGTAAACTCCTCAGCGGGGTCATCACCTGCACAATTTAAACCTCAGCATGCTCTATGGTAATACATAACAAGGTATATACTAATAAGATCGCATGCAAGCACATACTTGTAATTAAAAATAACATTAAAGCGTGAATACGTGCATGATCTTAAAACATTTCTTCATACATTTCATATCATAACATATCATGTAACATATAAGGCATGACATAACGTAACATGAAAAATGTATGAGTCGTATCAGTGAATGTGAGCGGGCGTATGACTGATCAGTCGTAATAAACAACGTACGTGACGGTGTGGTTCACCCCGATATCACACGAGGATCCCTATATGTCACACCTCCTATAAACTGCCACTTCACTCCGATGTCACATGAGGATCCATAGGCCCTATAATCATACCTAAAAACAGGGGATCCCCGGACCCGGCTACCCGGCTAACTCCCATCATAAAACTTTGCCACATCACTTCAATCCCTCGGGTTTTATCTTCAAAAGAGACATGCCTGATCATTTCATAAAATGTCATGATGCGTGAATTTCTTAAAATCGTGCAATTTAAAAGCTTAGCCCGTTAACGTATAATTAATTCTTTCCTTTAAAACATTTACGTACATAGCATACTATATATATGATTAATTATACATTTACGGGCTTCTATATTTTTCTACTTCGGTCAAGGATTGGTTCAGGAGCCTGCCCCACTACTTCTAGACCACACATCGCTCTTAACTCAGACGATGAAACGAACGTTCACCCCTTTTTACAATTTTTGCCTATTTTCCTTAAATTTTGACTTTATAAATCAAGGCTAAATTTTAACAAATTAAAATCAATTTTGACTCCTTAAAATCAATTTTGGCTTATTAAACACGATTTTGACTTTTAAAATCAATTTTGACCCCAAAAGCCGATTTTGACCAAAAGTCCGATTTTGACCAATTTAAATCCAAAAATCAATTTTGACTCCACTAAAATTCCAAAGGCCCTAATTTTGACTTCAAACTTAAAAATAAACACAACTTTAAAAGTTTGACTCAATTTTTAACATCTGGATATTTTCTTTAAAATTTGACCTTTGACTTAGAATTAAAAATAACAGGTACATAATTAAAATAACTTGGACCGACTATAAAAAATTTTGACTCGACACACAACGAACCGATCAGGTCCAATCGAACCAGCCAAATCGGTCCAATTGAACCGGTCGGTGCAAGACATAAAATTAAACCTTTAAAATTTCTAATTTACTCATTTATTTGCTAAAAATTAAAAAATTTAAAATTTGACTAAATAAAGACCAATGACCAAAATTTGATAAAAGTATTAGGCCCATAAATAAAAGGATTTTGACTTTAAAATATTCGGCCCAATACGCTAAAATTGCCAAAAATCCCATAAATAAAATAAATTCTACAAATGCTGAAAAAAATCTTAAAATATGCTTAAAACATCAAATAAAATCATCCACGAACCTTAGCATCCCCTAAGACTCGAAATCTTAATTTCACAAAAATGACCCGACGAGGCTCATTTTGAGCGATAAAAAGGTAAAAATCTTTATAGATCCAGTTCTTAACCAAATGACTCCCTGTTTCGACCTGCATCACCCTAACTCAATATACTAGTCACTGGAACAAACAAAACTCAAAAACAATTCAGTACATGACCAACTCAACGCCCGCAAACCCACTGCCCGTGCGCAGACTACAACGAGGACACATGCTAGCCATACAATTCATAACTAATTCATTCCTTTACCAAATCGCTTCCCGTTTGGACCTACGTGACCCTTACTCAATGGGCTATCTTATGAAATCAACCTCGACCACACAGACCATATTGAGCGACGTGCTGAACTTAAAATTCATAAATAATTCATTCCTTAACCAAATCGCTTCCCGTTTGGACCTACGTGACCCTAACTCGATGGAATAACTATCTGGACCACCCTTGGACCAAACGCTAGCCCCATGAACTGACTATGACCGAAGCATCACAAGAAACGAATCAAATACGTTTTGAAAACTATGAAACATGCATGGATCTCAAACATTATGCATAGATCTGAATAAATCACATACAATTCATGCATTAAACTTTAAAAACAGTTTAATTGTTAGAGTAGATGCCCAACTAGCCAACTTGTGGCGTGTGGGTTTATAGACTATTGTATGAAACAATCTTTATATATGATATTCGCATTTATTATATGGCATTCTTTACTTTCATTGTATGTATGATGATTTACAATTGCGTTGAGTAAAGATCTAGAATGCACTAAAGCGTATGTTAGATGTGATAGTGGGTATGACGGCTATCATGAAACACATCTAATAGTCGCTGTGTATTCTGAACATGTTCCTAGTCGATTGGGCCGTCAAAATGAGGATAAGGCCGCCCGAGTTTGAGACTAGTATCTGCGATGCGAAGTACCATGTTTCATTGGTAGGAAACATTATGATGTTCTGAGCATGCAGATAGATAGTGACCTGGTGATCTATCGAACTACCCTCCTTCGGACTTTCCAAGTGATTACAATTTGTCGAGTGGATAAGTCCGAGGTCTTGGTTGTATTGATTAGTCCTCACGACTCGAAACGTCATTGAGACTCTACATGATAGGCGTCTCACTTTGACCCGTTTGCCGACTCACTTGGGGTCGTAAGGCGTCGGGATTGGGTGAGACCCCGATGCATGTAGGATTCGATGCATCGTTGTCGAGGATTCACCGCTCGTAGACATGCGTGGATATCCTATGCTATCTGAGGGGATAATAGTGTATAAATCTCTGGCCAGAGTACTAGAAGTGTTTTAGGTAAATGTGTTTACCTAGTTATACTCACGATGTCACTATTCGATCTCCAAGATGTATGCATAGCTATCGGATCTATAGCGACTCTCGATTTACCAATGATCGTTGATCTGATCGGGATATATGGATTGAAAGGACAGTACTGTACGCTAACCACGACCAACTGGTTCTTCCAGGCACTATCAGTGATACCTAGGGGATCATGGGGCGATGTTGCTAGATGTTTTACCATGATCCGATGGGCAATTCCGGAATTGTGATTCCGGAGCCACAATGGTTGTGGGCCCACGGCTAGCTGTATCCCTGAACCATTGAGGGTCACACAAGCACTGGATTCGAGATTCTCGCACGGATACTCAACTCAATGTGTTGAGCACAAGAAGAGGATTTTGGGGAGTGCGACTTCCTAAAAGTCAACTCGGGTCAAATCGAGATTTCCCGACGTTGAGGGGCAAAACGGTCATTTTGCACTGGGGTTTTGAAAAATGGTTTTTCAGATCATAGTATTCAGTTTTGGAAACTGATTCGATCGGTCCGATCTGATCAGCGATCGGAGTTATGATGAAGTCTCGATGGTGGAGATGAACTGAATGTTCATCCGTTGGACCCGGGCCCGTTGGGCCGGTCCAAGTCCAACACTAAGATCTATTTAATAATGGATTAGACTTCATAACAACACTTAACACTCACAACTCAACCCTAAACCTAGCATTGGCCGCCGCCTCCCTCCTCTCTCACAAAGCCGCCGCCGCCGCCTAGTGCCGCCGCCGCCGCCTCGAGTCGCCGGAATTCGTTCCGGCCAATTCTACGAGGAGAATCCGTCCGTGCAGATCTCGTCAGGCCTTCTAGTGCAGGCTGACGAAGGAATCCCGCTTCCGGTCGTGGACCTGATTGGCGTTATCTACCGCAATCTACCGTGAAGAGCCGGCGTTATTGTAATTCCGGTTGGAGCCAGGCACAAGTGCCAACAAGGTATTCCTATTAAACATCCAATGAATGTCATATTGTGTAATTTTATAGTATTGATCGTCTCCCGGCATGTATTTTTCTGTTCTTCCGCTGCCTCGCCGGGGGGCGCGATCCGGATCCCAACAGATATATAGTAAACATTTGGATGAGCATGTTGAGCACTTGAGGCTCGTACTAACAACACTTAGGGCGGAATATCTGTATGCTAATTTCAAGAAGTGTGTGTTTTGTACGGAAAAACTTGTTTTCCTTGGATATGTTGTGAGCTCTCAAGGTATATAATTGGATGAAGAAAAGGTGAGTGCTATTCGTGATTGGCCAACGCCTACTACTGTCGGTCAAGTTCGGAGCTTCCATGGCCTTGCCAGCTTCTACAGGAGGTTACGTCGCGCACAAAATTTGTGGTGGCGGCCGCCGCTCCGGCGAGTCTCCCGCGATGTCGTGACGGCTGGTCTGGTTTCTTCTAGGGTTTGGTTCGGGCCTGTCACGAGCAGCCCGTGAAGTTTTCGGGCCAGTATGCGATATCGGGCCCGATTATGATCGATTTTGAAATTTTAAGTTTTTTTGGCCTAGAATTGTTTTAAGCCCAATTTGATACAATTAAAATTAGTAAAATGTGATTTTAATTATGAAATATCATTTTATAATGAAATATGATTTTGTTGATTAAAATTTGTTTTTATCGGCAAAATACGATTTTATTATAAAATGCGATTTCGTAATTAGAATATGATTTTACGATAAATAATTAGATTATTTAAATTATGCATGTTAATTAGATTAATTCCATGATTGGGGTGATCGAGAGCCGTGCCCAATGTGTTAGGTGTATGCAATAGGTTTTGTATGATTTCGATTTTATAATATATTTTGATTATCATTTAAAGTGGGCCTGTTTGTGGCCCGTTCCCACCCCTTGATAAATGTATCCCTTATTTGTCATAGTAAATTTAAATGTAAATTACTAGATTTAGTGGGAGGACATCCGAAGACGGTGGACGATGACGATCAAGATATTGAAGACCGAAGATCTGTAAAACCGAAAAGCTTTGTAATAGGATTGCATTGCATATTGCATTACCCATAGGATTGGACCCAGGTCCGTGGCTGGCAAACACGGACCGCATAGCTCTCGCGATCGATCATCCCAATATTTATTTATATATGTTGATATATAGATTAATTGAATCCGCATGTTGCATGTTTTAAATTAGATTTAAATATGCATGAGACCAAAAATTTTTCAAAATAAAATCCCTCGTTTTAAATTTGATTTAAAACTTATATCAAGATAAAATGTTTATTCGATAAACTAAATGGTATTTAAAATTGTTTAAATCAACCCTACCTTCCATCAACAATGGGTGTACGTCGATGCTACCCGTATACATGGCCCGGCTCATAATATTGAGGGGGTCATGTATGCCGGAAAGCTGTCCATGCCATTGACAACTGTTGTGAGTCGGCTGGAACTCCCTTTAACGTTGGCTCATATTATTGGGGACGTTAAGGGGACCGTCCTTCACGACTCAACATTGATGGGTCAATCTTGACACGTGATAGTAAACGGCGTCATATTATTGGGCCCTTACTGGACGTGAGGTGAAAACATGGAGGTTGCACCGGCTGCAATCGGAAACTACCTTTCAGGGGTCATGGATGGCTGATATTATTCGGGTCCAGGATTGCTTGATTGGGCTCCGTTTACCCACTAAAGAAACCTGTTTTCTCGATTTCATTAGAGGGTGGTGAAATCGTTAAAATAGTGGGAGGGTAATTCATAAAACTAAATGACCATGTTTTATGTCTTAGCGTTTATTATTTATATAGTCAGTAATGCATGTCTGTTTTCTTTCAGTATAACTGCTATAAAATGGTTTCAATGAAAAATCCACTTGCTGCTATACTGGATAGCAACAGGTTCACTGGTCTTAACTATCAAGACTGGCTTCGTAACATTAATCTTGTTTTGGCCTCGGAGAAGCTTGTCTATGCGATAGAGAAGTCTCCTCCAAAGTTTGCCCCTGTCGATATCAGCCCTGAGGAGCTGATTACGCTTAACCAATGGCGTGACGACGAGGTTAAA